>JACJUY010004193.1:1978-17198 GCA_014220935.1 Platorchestia sp. MABIK | reverse complement strand
AGTTTCACGAAAACGGGTGTTGGATTAAGTTTCACGAAAACGGGTGTTGGATTAAGTTTCACGAAAACGGGTGTTGGATGAAGTTTCACGAAAACGGGTGTTGGATTAAGATTCACGAAAACGGGTGCTGGATTAGGTTTCACGAAAACGGGTGTTCGATTCGATTTCACGAAAATGGGTGTTGGATTCGATTTCACGAAAATGGGTGTTGGATTCGATTTCACGAAAATGGGTGTTGGATTCGATTTCACGAAAATGGGTGTTGGATTCGATTTCACGAAAATGGGTGTTGGATTCGATTTCACGAAAATGGGTATTGGGCCGAGTTTCACGAAAATAGGTGTTGGATTGGGCTCAACTTGAATGGACTCCAGTTTCGCAGACATAAATTGTTTAAATAAGGACGCAAACACGTCTCATGGAAATGAGCACACAATTCTAGTACACAACCACGCAGTTTACATATACAAACACTTACCTTATGAATATGAACCACGGAAAACAAACTTAAGCACTGCAATTTCAAGGACAAATGTTAAATGCTACAAACGTTGACAGCCAACAGTTATGAAATTAGAGGAAAGGTGACAGGAAAAAACTTGAAAGAATAAAAATATGCACTATCTACGATAGAACTTTACACTACCAACAACTAGAAAAAATAGCAACAACATAAACGGACGCTGGCAGTGACAGAAACGCTCACCCAGATTAATGGAAAATAATTGGCAAAAACTGAAACATACGGACAAGAATGAAAATAAACTGGCTACAACGGAACGCACAATGGCAATAACAGGAACGGGAAGGAACGGAATGAATGTAGAGGCCCAAGAAATATTTACAAAACTTTGCCCGCTGGCGTGGGTACTCACCGCATGTAGATCTGCTTGATGGCGACAGCAGAGTTTACGCAGGCGGCAGGAAGACGGAAATCCTCCAGAATTTCCTCCCACTCGTTCCGAGCATTGACCTGGGTGTAAACACACGTTCACATGTTAGTGAGATCAATGGAGTGCATGGGACGACTTTAAAATGGTCGAGTTCGGTAATTTTGTGGGACGGATATAAATCAAACTGAAATCAACTCATACCGGCCAAAACTAACATGATTCGAAATGAAGAACGAGATTAGATTTTTGCCCTCAATTTCAATTTATAATTATGGATAACAAGTATAATAACAGCATTTAGGAAGTCACAAGATACATGCTGAAATTTATTAGAAAACACATCCGTAACTAAGATCAACCCACGAATACTTCAAAATCTCAAGCTGCTGTGGGCATCTCTCGAAAAAAAAACTGACAAAGAAAACAATACCGGTAACATACAGAAAAGATGGGAGGAACATTTTTTGCCTCTGAAGAGACGAAGGCAAGAGGCTAAGGATACGGTAAGCCAATGTAACAGAACTCAACGGACTCCTGCAACACATGCGCTTTTTGAGGCGCACAGGAACGGTAGTTTTAAACGTGAGCTAACGAAAAGATTGCCAGATGTGTGGCGAAAATATACAAGTAATGGAACTCGCGATGGTAGAATGAGAAAGTTAAAGTGAATCAATTTCATCAAAGTGATGGTTTTAGATTAAATTGTGGTTATTTAGTAAGCATACCATAACTAAAGGTGGCGATTGTAAAGACAATAAATATTAGATGCTGATGATATTTGAAGGTTCAGATGTTAGCAATTGCTCGCATTTGAATAGTGAAATATTGAATACAAGCATGCAAGAGAAAATTTAGAAATGTAAAATAAGTTTGAAACAAAAATTAAAGCATTTCAAAATGAGTCACATGAATTTCAGAAGAATAAGAGTATCAGACAACTAAATATTTCTGTAATCACAGTGCATTGCAATTACAATATAGGAATTAGCTTGAAGGTACACAAACAATCTAAGTATAATAACTTATGAAATTGCATCAGAGATGTGATGTTACTTCACCTTTTGCCATCCTCCTCTGGCAGTGACAACCACATACAGCAAGTAAAGATCCACCCCCTTGCCATTGATGCGAGGCAGCTTCTTGAAAGAAGTCCTGCAAAAAAGTGAGACCACAATATTAGACATGTGAGTAAAACACTCATAAATAATTTGTATTTTTATAAATCCTTAAAATGGAGAACCCTCAAACATAGCAGTGATTTGTGCTAAAATAGGGTTAAAGATGGGAAGTTAGTTTAAACCTCCCTCACCAGAACAAGGATGTTCTGAAGAGATGAAAGAGGAAGGATGGTTAGGTATGGATCAATGCCCAAGGTGTATCTTCATGAGAGAAGTCAATAAAAACAAGATAAAGTTGAAAAAGTAATGAGTGCTTAAAAAAGGGGCAGTAGTGAACCAAAAATAAAGGATCTGTATCAAAACAAAACTGTTTTATTTAAACCAAAGAAAGGCCTTTCTAATCTCCTGTTCATGATCTCACATTTTCTACTATTCATTCTAAGGAAAATAACTGAGAAGCAATAAGAATAGTTCATAGAAAAAAAATGAGAAGCAATAAGAATAATACATGGAAAAAACTCTAAGATGAGCAGCATTTATATGGCTTATAAGAATAAAGCTACTGCTAAATCAAATCTTTGAATACCGTTGCTGCCACATTATTTTTCTGAACAGAGAACACCTTCCACTGGACTCGATGCAAGTTAATACATTATTACAAGATAGGTACTTGAGGAATTAGAAAACAGATTATCAAAGCAAATATTTAAAGAAGCTTATTACTTAACAAAATACCTATCATATCAGTATTCTTGTACATATTTACACGTTAACCACCACGCGTTTCACCTGTGGTACATGGAAGGAATTTTCATAATGTTGCAGACTGACCTGTAGTCAAAAATCAAATTTTTATAAATACTTAATCAAAGCTAAATGAAGGCCTGATCCACATAATGTATGCTATTTTCAAACTTGCTCACTACAATTGACTTAAAATATTAGTTGATACAGAACTTTAGTTTAACCCATGCGGTTAACGTGTTAAATAAGGAAGTAAAAGGTTAACAATTAATGGAAGCCCAAGAAATAGAGAGGACAAATACAGAGTCAGCTCTGTTCAGCAACTACAATTGTGCACCTGACTGTGCACAACCATAATAACAGTGAAGCATTTTCTGAATTTTTCTTGTATTTTAATAACAAAAATTGATTGCTCAAAAATTTTCAAGCAGCAAATGCAAAACTGTTCATAAGATATACATGACTCAAACTGCAGATGTTATGAAAGCAAAACAAGACATTGTAAGACAGAATAAATGCTCAACACAAAACATATCAAGTTGAAGTTACTAGCTTCATAAGTAAAGCAGACAATAATTTGAGCTGAATACTGTCCACGTTCTGCAAAACTTTGTACAGGTAATCAGTAAGTTAATGCACATTTTTGGGTGTATCAATAATGGAAGATGGTGATTAAGAGAAATCCATGATATTGCAACCAGGACACAAGCTTCACTGAAACATTCCCACAATTATATTAGGCTGTAATTTGAAAACAAAGAACCCTTAGAACATTTGTTCTGGCCACTAACTGAACTGAATTGGCATCATACCCAACACTCAAAAAGTGAGGGTCTATTAAAATAGCATTGCATACCAGTTTAGGAAGCATGAACAGAATGACTTGAAACAAGGCAGTGTTTATGAATGACTATTGAAAGGTTAGTCTCAGGAACATCTGTGCATTAACTGGATAAAAAATAAATCTTCAACCAACTGATTCTGTTCATGCACCATAAAATTGTAACTGGCCAATCAAATTCCCATACACATCTGGATGTATAAAATCATTTCTAACTTTTTATCTCATACATATAGTTTGCCTCTGAAAATTTTCCTTTTTCTACTCATATCTACACATAGATTATCTCTGAAATGGCACAAAGTGCAGTTTTCAAATTTGTATGTTCAATTAGAACGTTTTTTTTTCAACGAGTTCAAATAACCTTCAATTAACAGATGAAAAAGAACAAAATTTTGACGATGCTAGAGTATTCAGTTTATTCCATTACACTATCTACATTGAAATTAATTTAGCCAGTGACATATTAATGGAAACCTTTAATGCATTAATAGATGCATGAGCTAAGTCATGTCAATCGACAATTTTGGATACATTATGATCTAGTGACCTCTATATTATTATCCTACCTTGGGCTGCATTAGGTTTTTCCCAGTAGTAAAAGTGTACCATCAAAACTTTTAGTACAAAACAAAGAACCCTAGCAGCCAGCTAAAATAGTAACCTTTCACCAGCAATGCAAGGTCACAAGATTTACATGCATAAATAAAAAGAAAATCAATAATTCATAGCAGGATAGTATTTAAAGGCATACAATTTCACATTTCAGTAAAATTTACCCCTTTTTTATTTTACTTGCATGCCAGGACAGAACCACATGGACACATCCCAAAAATTTTAAATGACAAGCATACATGTTAGCTATAAATTTTTGCTTGCACAGCAAAAGGAGAACTTACAGCAAAATGCATGTAAATTTCAATTAACTTAGATGGTTACACTTGAACGTACAATAAAAATAAAAACCATTAGGTAAGCTTACTTCTTACAACTTGAGTTATTCATAAATTTTTAAAAATTAGTAATTGAGTTCCATTATTATTATATTAGTGAAAGATTCTCTAACCACAACAAAGGCAGTCTTAAAAGGGGCAAGAGACCACATAGCATGAATTATAGAAAATGGGAAGTCCATGCAAAGAGTGCAAGATATGTTCCTTGACAGGATATCCTGTGCATAGAAAATGCTTGCTGTATATGAAGAGAAAGAAAAGACAGAGATAGCAGAGAAGGCATAAAAACTGGAAGACACAAAGTGGACGCAACAGACAGAAGTCCCAAAGGCGTATCCTATAATTGTAGTACCCTCTACTTGTATTTCCCCTGGGGTGCCAGCCCTCATGGGATGTGATAGCCAAACCTAACCTTATGGCCCTTGAGAGGCCCCGTAAAGATTAAAATATGCAGTAGAATTTACACCACGTATTCTTTTTGACATGGTATGAGTTTCCAATCAAACACTCCAATTTTAAATATGCCAACACTGGGCAGCTGAGTAGTTAAAATAAAGCCACCATTATGAATGACCTATCATCTCTTGCAAACAGAAAACATTCTAGGTGTATTGTAAAGAAAGCCTAGCTTTGATCACTTGCAAGACAATATTCTTGGCTACACTTGGCTAAGTTTGAGATGACATACATGCAAAACTTTACCCCTACAATGACCAACCATTTACTAAACAGATAAATTAAAAACATTCACATAATTTCTACTACATTACATATATGAAAATGTGTGAAATTAAAGCCATTTTGGCTTATAAGATATGAGCTTGCTCTATTTTTAACACCCTCAAATGAAAACACAAGTTTTTCAAGACTAAAGCTGTCTCCTATTTATTAGAATATCCTCATTTCAGAATGTGCCTTTAAGAATAAAATGGATAGTTTAAGTTAGGCACAAATCTTAAATATCAATTTCTTACATTCAAAGCAATAAAAAACTATAAAATACAAACTTTTGTTTACATTTGAGATGCAAAGTTATTTAACTTAGTTGGATAGTTACATTGAGGTCAATATGATGATCACAATTGATTTATAAACCCATCAGAGCAATCATACAATCAAGCCTGGCAACACTCAAGGTATGATGTAATAAAAAAATTATTCACCATGCAGATATAGAATCAGTAAATTCATTTCAACACAACAACATAACAATTAGCAAGCACAGAAAATTTAACTATTTTTGCCAAACCCAAACATTTCATTTTGACTTGCAATAATAATTCTAGCAGTAAGTAAGTACGATTTTTTAACAAATCTGATAAGACTTCATTTCAAAAACATGAATAAACAAAAATGCTATACTAGGATATGCACACAGCGTTAAATTGAACATTAAATCTTCATCAGAAATTAGGTTCTGACAGCAATGAAGCTAAATTCAAGTATTTTAGTCACTAACAACTAAGTCAATTTAAGCTAATGGTTTTTGTGCTGCACAGAAGCTTCAATGAACTCTAAATTGGGTAAATGGGCTGGAGCAAATTTCAACCAACCTGAAAACTGTGAGTAAACATGGAAATGAAAATAATAAAGGAAAATATGAAAACCAAAACTTCATAAATGGAGACAAAAAGTATTTTTGACACCTTAACACAGTATCATTACATTTGCCTAATTAGCATTCTTCTTCGTATGCACAACAGTTCTCGCAACAATTCAAACCCATGCAATAGGAAATGCCGTGCGTGTCTGCTTCCAGCTGCGGCAAAATCCGCAGCAGTTCTTCTCCCATAAGAAACACGAGCAATACAATAAAAATACTTACAGCTATTAAACACTAACACAAGAAATCATTGAAATAAAACAATGTTATAACAGAGAGTGGGAGTCTTGTTGTTGACATCGTGTTTACGAAGTTCAGTAGAGAGCGCGGCCAACAGCTCAGCAACGCAAATGGTCGCCTCAGAAGAGTCGACATACAACAACAAACTAATAACACAACTTCAGCGTACTGAGGCCTACATTCTGTGCAAGACGGGGTGAATCGTATCCACGTTACGGGAGACAAGCATAAACACGGTCGAAGCCCGTATGATAATTAAAATAACATTTTGTTAAGGAAATTTCACTGCAAAACTCGTCAACGTGAACACTCACCCCCGCTGTTGATGGAATTCGCTGAGCTTTTTGAGAAAAGCATCATATTCTTTATCATAAGCTTCTGTTTCACTAGTGTTGTCTTGCGACATGTTGATGGAGAGATAAACGGTGGCCTACATCAACTCCAAAGTTGCACCCAATAGGCGGGTGAACTCAAAACTCCGAATTGATCACTTGTGAGCGGGAACTGCTCCACACGCACCGGCAGCAGTACACTGTCTGAGCTACCAAGCGTTCCAACAATCTTAGAAGACACTTTCTTACCCAATAAACAAGTCACTCGCGATCAAATCAAACAGGAGGCAATATTTCAGCTGTGTTACTCATTCCTTCATTACTCCATCGTTTTTATTCATATTCAATTAGTACATGTTTACATTGTGTCTAACAATAGGATTATTTTTCGAGAGTAAAACTGCACCCTTCAGACCAGGGAGCCGCGCAGGCTCAAAATATATATTGATTTAATATCAACAACAAATTCAGATTTACTGGTTAACAAATTCTTTGCGCTAGATCTATGGAATCTACAAAATTTAACAAAAAAATTCTTCAATTTTTAAGCATAATATATGAAAGTGCATGACTTCGTCATCGCTTTGTCTAGCTCACAAAATGGCGGACGGTATCTTTGCCTGTATGGGATTCATAGAGACAGTAACCAATGAATTAGGAAGGAAAAATTATTTTATGCATTGTATGAAGTTAGATGATATCAAAATAGGAATATGAAAATTTTTCACAGTGCGCGCGTTCAAAGGTTAGTTGACGGGGACGCTGTATTCTGAGTGAAGGTTAGCGAGAGGAACGATTTCAGAAAGATTCGATCGAACTGCTTCGTTTCTCAGGAGCCTGAACGAAATTAACTGGCAATGGGTCAAGGCGTCTACCGTTGCACAAATGGTGACCAAGCATGAAACCCGAAGGAAATTCTCGACTGTGTACAGGCTTCGAAATAATTTGTTATTCCTCATTTCACATGCTTTGTATACCTTCTTTAAAAATGCCAGAAATTTCACACAGAAGAAGTACTTCGTGTTCCAACTGCTACGTGCAATGGCAATCATACCAACATGAGTAGCACTCGATCTAACGAGCCAAAATGCAAATGGAATATTTACTTTTAATTTCGATCATTCGAATTTTTTTAATTATACAACAATATATATCGTTCAAATTCACACGTAGTCCAAATTATTAACAACCACAATTAACATTATAACGAACGATAATTTGATACAAACATGTTAAAAGGCCTCCATAACATTCCAAGTTCATTCTCGATTAATTTTACAAATTCTACGACGCTAGAGGCAGCCGTTCGAGTAGAAATCAACAAAACATGACAAAACGTTATAATCCTCAAAAATTTTCTTGACGGCGTAAAATAAATTCCATGGTAGATCTTAATTTTCTGTCAATATACTACATAAGAAGCGACACCTCATATCGTAGTCATGAAGTGGGCTCGAATAACACTAGCATTTTGTTTTGCTCACAAATATTTCCATTGTATGTCGCATTGATGGAACAAAACAATCATTGATGTCGTTTGTGGGTGTCTGCGGTGTACGCATAAATATCCAGTTTGTAGAAAATGCAATCAAAGAAAATTACTCTCTTTCAGGGTATACTGTTTAAAACTTCGACCCCACTGGACTCAACTGCGTCCATTTTTAGTGCTCATTCATTTCAATATCCCAAGCCCCCTTTGCTTTACATTCGCTGGCTGATGTAAGATGAATATGAATCCTTGTATGATTTTTTGTGCTTAAACATAAATAAAATAATATCAGAGACAATTTCTAATCCAACTGGGTTGATGACTCACATTTACATTTAAGGCCTTAAACCACAATTTAAACCACGTTTCAGTGATTGCATGTCTGCACCATCCAAATGAATTATATACAACCAATGAAATAGATAGTTTTCATTAAATGTATTCAACAGTCCTCTTGCTCTCCGACTCATTAGACATCGCAAGGAAAGACTTGCAGCTAAACTGATATATGTTTACTGACAGGTCCATAATGTGCAATAAATTTGCAGGATTTCCTGTATTAGTTTCACGTTTATTAACTTTAAGCTTTCTTCGTTCTCGAACTTAATTTTAAGACTATATTAAATTATTGATAAGCCTTAAGTAGCACTTCAGAACTTAAAATTAAATTTAGTTACAGTTAATTTAACAAATTCAACATGTTGATCTGCAACAATTTCTACAACCCAGCTCTAGCGGTGGCTTGTCTTTAGTTTGAACTGTAGTTTACTTTCTCTGAATACGACAAGAAGAACGCACCAGCCAAGCCAAACTTACGCGCTAATTTCTGGACGGCCAAAGCAGATCGCCTCCAACCCTTGACCAGCCAACTTGCTCCATCAACTTTATTCCTTGTACAACTGGAGCCGACTCAGCCCTCATTTCGCACACTGTGCGGAGCCCCCTGCAACCAACTCGGGGGCGCTGGTGGTGTTTCGTCCGCTACGCTTCCCTTCCATCGAGGCTGAGGCGCCTTCCCTGCTGCTGACTGCATCGCTCACCCGTCCACTCGCCTGACTACGCTTCCCGGCACGTCCTGAGGCTCACGAGTATTTTGGAGGTCCGTGGACCATAAGTTCATGACCAATTACTTGCCATTCCGTGAGCTGGGTATTTAGGACAACGTCTCCCCATGCATTATTATAAACTATAACTTACCGTATAACTTAAAACCTATAACTATAACTTAAAAACTATAACTATAACTTAAAAACTATAACTATAACTTAAACTTATAAACAAATTTTCAAGTTATAGTTATAGTTTTCAAGCTATAGTTATAGTTTTCAAGCTATAGTTATAGTTTTCAAGCTATAGTTATAGTTTTCAAGCTATAGTTATAGTTTTCAAGCTATAGTTATAGTTTTCAAGTTATATATATAACTTAAAACTATAACTATAACTTAAAAACTACAACTTTAAACTATAACTATAACTTGAAAACTACAACTATAGCTTGGAAACTAAAACTTGAAAACTCTAACTGGAAAACTCTAACTTGGAAACTAAAACTATAACTTGAAAACTATAACTATAACTTGAAAACTGTAACTGTAACTTGAAAACTATAACTATAACTTGAAAACTATAACTGTAACTTGAAAACTATAACTATGACTTAAAAACTATAAATACAACTTAGAAACTATAACTCACTATAACGATAACTAAACTAAAGATAAGATTAAAACTGCTAAGTGCACAGAGCACGGGTGCTCGCTTCCTATGACGGCACAGTCGCAGACCGCAAGTCGAACGCCCGCCTGTCTACCTGGAGTCTGGCTCTGAAGAGTTCATAATTCTGTTGCCCTTAACTTCAGTCGTTTATCCTATTCGTTCAATGTCGTTCCGACATTTCTCGAAATGAATCAAGACAATTTTTCCTATTACTGGATTCCGTGTAATCACTCTCCTTTAATAATCAACTTTTTTTCAATACATAATTATAAGGAAAACAACACCCCCTAAGTGGAATTGGTCACACAATTGCTAATTTTGTGTTTACAATTCCTTGAAGAGTGAAGGCGTTTCAGTTTTGGGGGTGTAGCTTTTGCACTAAATGCCTTTCCGCTGCCTAGAGTTTCATTTTCAAAATTACTTTTGGTTTAGAATTGAAACTTTATTTATATGAAAAATTGATAAATTGATCCTACACTTCTAATCACCAGATAGCATTCGGTCTCATGTATAGGATAACATTCTCGTATAGAATAACGTATACTGCAGGGGTTCTCAAACTTTTTTCAACCAAGGACCACTTTTATTATACAAAAATAAGCTGAGGACCCCCTCACAAGTGTTCCCCTCAGGAATATATGTATATACACATTGTACGCACTGTTTTATAATATCAACAGTCACGGAAAGCTGTAAATAAAAACCTTAACTGCATCCACTGTTAAATTAGTTAATTTTGGGGACTCCTGTCAGAGTGCCACGAACCCCTAGGGGTCGGTGGACCCCACTTTGAGAGCCTCTGCGTCGTATTGGATCTCCTATGTGATAACATTCTCGTACAGATTTTTCAATGTAAGGGTACAGCAAAATCAGCTTTGGTCTTTTTAAAGAAAGTTTCTCTGACTGTTTTAGATACTACCCAATGTTATTTCGACATCAATATCAGTTCTTATTTTAATTTCGACTATTTGGTTTCACTTTCTAACTTTGCTCTAAAAAAACGGAATGTTGCGGGTATCTTAACGTGCATTTTTTGATTACAGTGGTTTACTGCTGAACAGTTCTTATATAACATTGTAGTAGCGTAGTTTTCAATACAGGGAACTCTGAACTCATGGTAAATCAGTTACCTCGCTGATGTGATCTGATCATTTCTACAAATAAATGATGTTTTATTTAAATCAAGTTAACAAATGTAATTTCTTACACTGGTATTTCTAATGCCTCATAACTACCCCCAGGAATCGATGATAGTTATCTCTGTTCGAGCCAATACCTATTTCAACTTTTCAAGTATCTGGATTCAGTGGGAAATTATAATCGAGTTCTCTCTCCCAAATGAGAGAAACACGTAGCTGACATTGTCAGGTGCCGAACCAACGACTCTGCAAGGGAGAGGTGAGTGCTTTTAACTTCTAGGCCAATTCGAAAACGAATGTCAACATCTTAGAAAGAAAAAAAAAACAGTTTATTTCCAATGAAAATGACGCAAAAGCTCATCATTGATTTTTAAAATATTTTAAAGTAAGGATCCTTAGTTGATACACACACATGAGTTTCGTAATCGTAATCTTACTCACATGAGTAAGTCAGTAGTCGAAATAAATGATTGAGTTGAAATACACACATGGGCATCGTAATATCCATGTCACTATAGTCGAAACAAATGATTGAGGGCAATGTATTCCCTTTGTCACTTAATCTAGATTTCATAATGTATGTAACTACGATTAGAAAAGAAGACATAATTTCAGCACGATGGATT
This sequence comes from Platorchestia sp. MABIK, assembly GCA_014220935.1. NCBI lineage: Eukaryota > Metazoa > Arthropoda > Malacostraca > Amphipoda > Talitridae > Platorchestia > Platorchestia sp. MABIK. The sequence continues at coordinate 5,504 of JACJUY010004193.1, read as the reverse complement.
GCTGAAAACATTTTTTTTAGTGCACACTTACATTGAAATACGAGCTCGGGGACTCGCGGTATAAGGAATTATTTTTCAGAGTGAAACGGGTGGATTAAAATAACTCTACGTCTAAGGCAACGAGGTAGACATTCTGAACTATAATTTCACTCCTACGTATCAATTAGTTTGCCAATTAGGAACACTCGGAGAAAATGTTTTTGATCATGCCACGAATTTATATTTTCATTCTAATAATAGTGGCACAAAAGGGTCCATGTGCACATGAGTCAGAAACATGAAAAGGATTGTTCTACAACGGTAACCAAGACATGTACAATATAGTTGGAGTAATATGTGAAATTAACCACCTAGATAGGGCTGTCATAATATACTCAAGAGTGTAAGAAATGATATGATAAATTTCACGACACAAGGCTAACAATTTAGAACATTTTAGGACGTTTATAAGAGAAGAAATCATTAATGACCTACGAGGTTAACACATTAGAAAAAGTACAAAGACGGAGAGAAAAAACATAAAAATGGATCCCATAGCTGGTTAATTGAAATTGAATAATGTTTGTTCATTCATGGAAGCAATAGAAGTAAGGAAATTTGTGGGGTGAAAACACTTATCACAGTTTAGACGTACATTGGCATATAAGCTTTGGATTTCTTGACATCAGGGAATAATATTAGAATTGCTTGTTGCGGTAGATTTTCAAAAATACCATTTCGATCGAGCGTGAAAAAAAAAAAAAGTAAGTCAACTGCCTAAAAGAGCATGCTTTAAGTCACACAACAAATACATGAGATTTTTCATTTAGATGCTTGACAATAACATAGGGAGAAAATTGAAGAAATCGGTGCTCATAGGGCAAGTGCAAGTCGCTTAATTAGAAATTTTGCAAAAACTGCTGTGTGTACATGTATGAATGTACATATGAATGAATATGAATGAATGCGTGAGTTATATATATATATGTGATGACTCAACTTGTGGTTAAAATTCAGTGCAAATATTTTAACCACAAGTTGAGTCATCATGGCAGTACGCTGTGGTGTAATTTTTTGGCAAAATTTGTTTTTTAAAGAAGTTACAGCGTTTTAAATTCTATTCCGCACAACAATTTTCGCTGTAAAAAATTCATTTTCCAACCAATTTTGATGAAAATTGATCACGAAGTAGATCTTTTAATGCTCTATGTGCACACGTTTTAAAATTTTAAAAAGTGTAAAACGATGAGGAAAATGACGTTCAAGTTCAAAATAGGCTATGCAAGTTAATAGTCACAATAATTATTGTAAGAAATTAAAAACATTCAATGAAAGCCTATTTCAAGACCTTTCAGATGATTTAATGCATGACAAAAATAATCAGATTAAGTGCATTTGCCAGGAGGAGAACTGATATAAGTTCACCAGTATTGACGCGCACCCACATGCTGCCCTGTCACTGCACCAGAGAGGCATGGCTAGACGAACTGTGACTGATGCAGTCAATGGGTTTTACTACGTTTGAGGAGAATGTTAGGATAAATATACGAATTTGACAGCATTAACATGTTTTATGGTATTGACTATGGTACTGTGAACATGTTGAATCTCGTTATTTCAACATGAAGTAAATGAAAAACAGGTTCCCATGAACATATTCAGACGTAGATATGAAAGAGAAAAAATAAAGTGTGATTTAAGAACACAAAATTATTTAGCTACTGAAGCTCACAGCACGCTATGTCACTTTAGTACATGATATATCATCATTCAGGATTATGATTCAAGTTACAACAGATGTTAAAAATGTTTCCCAATTTCTTCTATGCACAACCTGCACAGATTCTCCAAAGACTGCCATGCTAATTCGAACACTCCTCTCTTTTCTGCTATGTCTCCGGCAGCCACTGCAATCCTGGCAATCAAATCTTCCTCTGATTCCACGGGCGACTCAATACACGAGGCTCTTCATATGTCCTCCACAAAAAAAGTCTAATCAGTTTAGATCAGGAGACCTAGAAGGCCAGTTAACTGGTCCTCCATGTCCTATCCATCTGTCTGGGAACTTAAAGATCTCTTAAACCTTTTGCAGGCTTGAAATTAAGTAAGCACCTAACAATTTCCTTTAAGTTTCGAATTTCAATTGGGACGATGACGAGGAGGTTCACAGTACAACTCCTTCATTCGGAAGGGAAGGTTTTGGGACATAAACAATACGAATAGGACTCACTATGTCTCCTGCCGGGTACCTTATTTCGACAAATGTGAATTTGCTTTACAATCTCTTGATAAAATCTTTTCGTTTCCTAGCTAATAGGTAAAGGGAAAATAATTCTTTTTTTATAGTGAAATTCTATGGAAACTAACATTATTTCTGTACTTGACTGTCAACCGTATCGCTCGCCATCAGATAAGAATATTTGCTTATACTAGAATTAAGAAAACCATGCTCTCAAGTTCAGCAGTCTTGACACCCAAAATGTCCTGCACTCTTGTGAACCAGATGTTATTTTCAAGCTTAGTTCTACTGCGCTACTATAGAGCATCAAATATTCACCCTCATATGGCCTAGAGTTCAGTCTAGGGATGTATAAAATGTGACATTCTCTTTTCGATCTGGTCATGGAAAAGTTAGCTTTGTCTTCAAAACATTCACGATTCAGCAATGGTAAGGAAGCTCTTGGCTGGTTTGAAACTGCCAATACGTATAATTCAGTTTCAAACCATGCAACACTTGGCCGCAATTTTGAAAGAGAGTACAAAATGGTTAAATGTGTTTTCTAAAGATAATGATGTTATACGCTGGAAGTCCAGCAATGTTTGAGTAGTTAGTTGGTTTGCTGAATAAAGCTCCACATGCAGTAAGTTAATCGTTATATTAACTTCATATTGCACTAAATTTCAAGAAAAGTTTACCCCATTTCAGAAATAGGTTTTTTAGAAAAAAAATCTGACAGCTATAAATGTTTGCGTTGTTTTATTTTCCTAACATTACTTTTATGACCGCTTAACAAATTTCTCATAGCCTCAAAGATTGCTAAAGAGCTTTACCAAATGAGTGAAATAAGTAATTTCTCATTCGCTATTAAATATTTAGGTCTCCGGCACTTTTTTTTAGAACATATAAAATAATCTTAGCATATTAGTTGCATAACTCGTAGCTCAACATTTATAAATTTCATGTATGGCTTGATAAGTGCCCAAACCTAAGATGAGGCACTATCGCAATGCTGGGTGATTCGACCATGTTCTTTCATTACGAATCTTGTTAAAAAAACTCCCTATTGAGGAGCGACACGTACCATGGGAAACTGAAGAGCAGCCCTAATCTTACCACCATAATTTTATATTCCTCCATGAAAAATATCATCCCATACTTCGCTAACTTGTTTGTTGTGACTCAGATTGCCCATGGAAAGTGGATCCACAGATCAAAATCAGTTTCAGTGACATAGACTAATTAATGTAATTATCATCAATCGCCGGTGATGAGACTATTCAATAATCGTTTGGAATTCCTGTTAATTATCGCAAAGATCAGGGTTGC
>JACJUY010004192.1:45571-60586 GCA_014220935.1 Platorchestia sp. MABIK | reverse complement strand
ACATTATGTTCATTTGAAATATGAGATTGGTAAAACGTTTTTCTCAGTTGATTGCTTATCACGAGCGGGGATGCGATACCCGAAAAGTATCGCATGCTGCAGCCCGCTTTTCGTGCTACGATCGCGCTCCTGTCCAAGGTCAGTTTTCATTCTTTACACGCATATTCCTCCGCCAATTTTATAGGTATAGTTATGAGGTTTGTTGCATTTGAAATTATAATGTGTGATCTAAAAGTTGGCAACCGTTTATTTGAAAAAAATTTACGTTGCATTTCTTACATGAACTTATAACTTCAATAGGCGTTTGTGACAAATGTCAGTTTTCAATACATTTTGAGGAATAAGTCCGAAGTTTACAAAGCTAAAGCGCTGCGGTTTGTTGCATTTGAAAGTGAAATGTGTGCTCTCAAAATCTGATTGGCTGGTTTTTTCAAAAATACTTCATGTAACACTTACCGTAGACTTTTTTCCCTAAAATTACAACTTTTACCCTAACTCTTTCAAAAATTCATATAAATTCGGAATGAAATAAATCGAAAAAATTAGCCAATCAGAGTTTTAGAGAACACGATTTACTTTCAAATGCAACAAACCTCATTGCTCTGGCTTTGTAAACTTCGGAGAAATAGTCTTTATATATACATGTTTTTTTTATTATAAGGAATAATTAATTTTCTATGCCCCAATGGAAACATTTTATAGAAGATAAGTTGTTACAAATGTAGAGATCTACTAGTCTGGAAATTTTCATAGACGTACGTCCCATAGAAAAAAGTTTTCATTTTTTGGATATGGTGCTCTCCAAAGGTAAGTTCTTGACGAGTCTGAGTCTGGTTCCTGATTCCGCAACTATAGCAGTCAACATTCCTGCACCAAGTTTAAGACTGTAAATCGTGGCCTACAGAAGGGCAGGGCGCAGGACGTCTTTCGTTGACATCACGGCCAAGACACTCGGTAAGAATTATTAGGTAGCGTCGGCAGCTCCGATAAACTGCGCGCAGAAATAGAGAAAGATGTGAAAGTCACAAACGACTGAAGTTGGGGACTGTGTAGCCGACTATTTATGTTTCACACAAGGTAAAGCTTCATGGAGTACACGAACCTGTCACCAGAGCATCGTTTCACCCAAAATAAATGGTACAAGGAAGGAGCGCATCTTTCACTTTACGAGTTGTTATGTCAGGTTAGATAAAGGTTGAGATTGGTCAAACAAGAACTAAGCTATGTCAACGCTCAGGGTTTGTAATATAAGGGCCACCGAAGAAATAGGATTTACACCGCTACAAGTTTTAGAATCTTCGGCTTTGATTAAGCAATTCAATTGGCAAACGCCGCAAAGACCAATCTCACATAAAGTTCAAGTAAATGTAATAAGAAACCGATATGAAGTGAATGTGAAGTAGAAAACCACACGCAGCCGGTCTTGCACACTGACGCAGCGCTAGCATTACCTAGCTACACCTTCGCGTACAGCGAGTACGCAAGGACTGACAGGCACAGAGCTGGTTTGAAGTCATGAGCACTGCAGGACCAGGCTTCCCAGATGTACAGTCAGGCAACNACTTCTCTCATATTTCAGTGCGCATGTGTGTGTTTGCGCGCTTTTGTGTTTGTGAGATTCCTATGTGAATGTACATATGATTGTTTGTGCGTGCGCAAGGGTGTGTAAGTAAGCGAATGAGGGTATGTGTCAATTCCAGTGCTTTTGAATGAGGATTAGATTTGGGTTTTTATAAATGTTTGTTCACTTATTTTATTGACTTTTTATACATTCTAAGTTTGACTTTCTTTAGGTTTCATCACTAAAGATGGAATTATAAAATTCCAAAGCGTGTGGGGAGGGAAATAAGAAAAATGTTCATTCTTACATTGTACCTAATTATTTTACTGGTAATCTAAAAATGATTATTCCGGGCAAAATGATTCGTGCTATCATGACCAGAATGGATAAGCCTTTACTTTTGAGTGTTTTCATATTAAATTTCTCATGAGTAGTGGTGAAAATACACCTAAAAATAAGGGGAAACACAGAAGGACATAACGATCGATCAATTTTCTCGTTTCAATTAATTAATCAATAAAACTCGAAACTAAAATTAAATAGGGGTTGCAGAACATGAGCGTTGAATTTAATTTTGTACAGAAAAAGTGATTGTATTTTCTATTGCCATCAATGTCCATAACTAACATAACAATATTTATTGAAATAACAACCTCGCTGTTTCCGGTGGTATCAGTTCTACAGGGAGGCACTTGAAGAGAGCAGCAATGACCACGATAGTTTCAAGCGTAGACAAACCATTTATTATTGATCAAGAAATTTTGCTTAGAAAAAAACTGCAGCGAATACGTTCTTCTGGACAATTTTCCTCTTCTCCATGAATAAAATAATTGAGATTCTATACATCGAAACTGAAATATACAATTTTATCAAGAAATTGCTGGGTTATTCTCACCAACAACAAAAATAGACTCGTCAACAACAACATCTGAAGCTGAAAATGGAAAAGTTCATAAGATGAAGGAAAGATAAATAAGAAAGCATTTTTTCAGAATCAATACTAGTTACATAGGGCACAACACCCAGTGATCAGATGATTAAATAGCCAACTCCGCCGTCTATGCTCCTTCAAATAATTTCTATCACAAATTTAGGCATAGAAGAGATGAGATCAATATGTACATTATTAAACAGTTGGAAAAATTTTCTCGAAGAGGCTAGCCTAGAATTCTTAAAAGTTTTGTTCAAAAGCTGTCTGAAAGTTTCTCCAAAGGGGGCAAGACACATTGATATTTTATTTCCCACACTGTAGAATATATGATGAAAATGTACCAATAATTCTCGGGTTGTCACATACAACAGATTTGTTACATAAGTACCTTCATGCAGTGCATTTTAAAACCGCCTCCATAAGTCCACGCTCACAATATCGGATGAACCTCGGCTGAACAAAGCTCAAGTGACCAAGCGATTAGCTGCTGCTCGACCTCGGCCGAGGCCTCCTGTTATTGTCTGCTTCAGAACTCCGTGACACATGTCCGCCCACCATGATCTGTAATCACCGGAACCTGTTTTAACATCAAATGAAAACTGTTATTTTATACGTTATGTGAACGATCACTATTTTGAAATTTGATATAATTTTCGCATGATTCCAAAGCATGAAATTACGTTTCACAACGTATGGGAAATGATGTAATCCAAACAAAAAATTTCGATCGCGTTATAAATGGCTATAACTTCTAAATAAACTGGACCCTATGCAACCAATGACATATCCCTTGCTGCGTGGGCTGACAGATATTCGTTATTTTCCTCGTTCGTCACGGAGAGCGTGGGTTAAATCATCATGGACATCTGAATGACAGTAAATTTTCCTCTTTTGTGTCTGAAGATTCGAATCTCACTCGCTAGATATAAGTATTGTTCTGAAAGAGCTTGATTTCAAATTTTTCCTTGTATACGAATTGATGAAACTGAACTAGACGAGCAACTGCTGTTCATTTATTCGTCTCATTTTTATACAGCTTTATTTTTGAGCTCAGTTGCATTCAATTCTGATGACTTCCATTAAAAATGAAATTTTCACGCAGAGTAAATTCTGAGACGTCCTAAATTGTCGACACCTGAAGGAAGCTGCAGCAACGGTAAAAATAAGGCGCGAATTCGTGCATTTTACGTCATGCAATTACTAAATTGAATGAAAGCGCTTGTACAAACACGGGCTTAGAATTTTCTTGCACGTGTGAGGCAACATTCTGAGCGCTCCTGATTCTCAGTTACTTGAAGGCGCTCACTGAGAGGAAGGTAAAATTGGTGTAATGGATTGACGGTGTGGCATATTTTGAATTGATTATATCATTATTGGTTTAACTCCTTTAAGATGAACTATTTTTACCCTACCGGTGGGTGGTGCTTCAGTACATCAACAGCTGCAAAGAGTTGACTACCTCAGAAGTTGTCATGGAGAATTCTTGCTCTCGCAGTAGGAGATTAAGACTGAGATTAGAGCGATGAGAAATGACATCTGCTGAAACCATCCTGCGCATCTGAGCCTATGGGTGTACAGTCTTCCCAGCATTTTTTCTGTCCATTTTATCAGTTTGCGTGACTGCAGCTGCTTTTATTCCGCTTCAAGTTTTAATTTCTTTAATTGAGAATTTTTAGCTCTCGGAGTGCAACTAATGACAGGCCCAAGAGGCAACATAGGGAAAAGACCAAGCTTGAAGTTTTTAAAAATTGAAATTTCAAGATTGATTAAAATATTTCACATGAATTTTCAACGCAAATCAAAAATGAATAATAAATTCTACTACTAAGTCTTCTTATCTTCCTCTGAATGATCTTTATATATTTTTCCGATTCTTTTTCAAACGAAATTATTTCACGAGGAATTAAATTGCAACAGAAATTTAGTGAATTGTATAAATCTGAAGTCAAAGAATCCTGAAGTCAAAGAATTAGTACAATCCTTTCGTACTTTATAATTTAATCCCTTTTTGTACTAAGGGATTTCACTTAGTTTAAATACCCTAATTAATAATTGCGCTTTACAGTCAACGTGTTCACTTGAGTCTGCCCATATCAGTGAACACGGTGATTTTTCTCCACACTTGCATTTGAATCAATACGTCTGAATTTGTTAGCAGGACTGTTTCAATCAACCCCTAAACTTTATTCGAACACAACATTTTATGACCATACCTTTTTGAGTATTTTCCACTCAAGTTAAACTTCTCCTTTTAAACGACAGCAAAGTTAGCGTCCGGCTGTCGCGTTCCTCTTACGTCAAGTATGGCTACACGCACGCTTCTTTATTTTGGAGTGAGAGTATGTTTACGGCGAAGAAAATAGAACTTTAAAAAGGCTGTAAGTGAACAGAAAACATATTCCATCAAACAAGTTGGACAAGTTCATTGGAAATTTAGAATGTGCGGTATTCTTATAACATGTACCATAACATGTACCATAACTTGTACCATAACATGTACCATAACATGTACCATAACATGTACCATAACATGTACCATAACTTGAAATGGAATTGAATTGAAATTTTAACCTTTCATTGTTTTGTAAAAAGACGTCCGACTTTTGTAAAGCGTACATTCGAAGATAGCACACTCAATATATATTGTATGTGTATAGTGACTCAGCATGTACATATATTGAGAACTTCAATGCGCTTGTCTGACATCCGCGAACTGTAAGGCGCGCTATGAAAAAGATGAATGAAAAAATACGTGAATACATTGACGAAAATGGTCGCTAAGTTGGAAGTAGATGAAATATATCCCTAATTCTACGAATCTAAAAAATTATTGCAACTGAAATTTTATTAATTATTTCTCCAAATGGGGCTTTGTGTCTCTGTTAGTAATCATTATACCAAATAAATTCAATAAGTTCTATTATTATTATTTGCGAATATTTGTCACAAAAAAATTGTGGATACCTTCACTCGTTTTAAGAATCAATAACCAACGCTTTGTACTAAAAAAATGAAACAAATGTCTTATAAATGTGCTATAAAATAATATTCTGCATCCAATAAAAAATCATTTAAGTCGGATGTTTACTTAGCAAATTATTATTATTCACTTTATATGTACAGTATATGCAGTATGTGGGTTTGTGAATATATATGTATATATATTAAGTCGTCGGCAAGTGTTCCACCTTGAAATATTTAATTAGAGTTCGAATACAAAGCTAAATCTTCTCAACAAAGAGAATGATAAACTGTCCATACAGAAAGATAAGCGTTGATTGGCAGGTTAACTTGCGTCATCGGGTATACATGGAGAAAATATATTCAAGTGAACCAACATACGCAAGCTCGAAGAGTCAGTCGAGAAAAAACTTTAAGAGTCAGTCGCGTTCCAACAAATGATCCAACCTGGGTGGATTTTCCTTCGATTTGCTCATTTTCTTCGCTACATTTCTTCGATTTGCTCATTTTCGCTATGGGTTTCGCATCCCACACCCTCTGCTCGCTACAGCACAGTGCTTACCACACAACTCCTCACCCTCCTCAACAGCACTCCATTGTTCCAAAGCTCATCCCAATCTTCCTGAGAAACCTCCTCTCTTTCACAATCTTCCGTGTTCACGTCAGCGTTTTGCTAGCAGCTGACTGTGCAGCGAAGAAATCCTTCGTAGAAATTCTTATAGTTTCAGTGGGTGAGCACTTCAGTTTTGTTATATCTGAATTTGAGGCCTTGTTTGGAAAGCTGAACCCGTAGTGTTACATCTAATTCCTCAATTTAGATCAGTCATGTCTCGAAGCCTTACAGTATTGAGGGGAGGGGGGGGGAGGGCAAAAATTCTATCTTGGCTAACAATTAGCCAAGATAGACTTTTCTCCACCCTTCTCCCCCCAATACTGGGGGGAGGACAATAATCATTGTCTAAATACTAGACAGTTAGAAAATATTTGCCCATGATTAACTACCAAGTCATGCAAGTTTGATGTGCCTATGTAATTTCAAGCATTGGAACATTTTTTAAACGTCACGTTTGGCGCAAATTATGACATGCTTATCAGTGTTGGAAGAGGCTTCAGCTGCTACATAGCGAATTCTCGGAAATCAGTTTTCGATCTTAGAAAAGAAGAAATTGTCAAAGGTACTCGTGTTGGTATTTGCATAAATAATTTGTGTTTTCGATGCGTGTTGAACGAGGCAGTGATTAGTTTGATTGCAGAGGACTAGCCACTTTTTAAATTTCATTTAAGCGTGGCTCAAATACTGGTTGAATTCGTTGCTAGAAGGCAACGCTCAAATCGAATTATCGAAGCCGAGTGGGTAAGTTGTCGAAGCTGCTACAACCTTAATCTGCATGAACAGTTCTAGGTCGTAAAATAACTGAGATGTCGCTGGAAATTGAACATGCGAAATTCTACAAGAGAATTGTCACTGGAACTGATGTCACAACTCTGTTGCGCAGTTGCAAGCTGTGCATGAAGTTTCTATATAAGACGTTTAAATGACACTGCGCTTAGTTACTGTTGCATCTCTTGAGAATAGTGACTTCTGCAGCAAGGCCACAAATTTTGTCCCATGTACATTATGTGTAGTGCAACTCTTTCTTATGTACTGTAGATAAGAATTATGATTTGAGAGCTTACTACCAAGTTTTTACCGCTTTCCTCGGCTGCCGAAAGATGACATGCTCGTTAAAAACAGCCCGTCTGTAATTTTTCTGAAAAAACAAAATAAGTTTTCCGTAGATTGAATATTGCAATAGCATCGGTAAAAATTCGTTAGACTAGCCGTTGCTAGAATTCACTTTACACCTGAAGCCATGTATCAAGCCATGTATTCATCTCTACAAGATGTTACCTGACTATATTAAAGTAAAGTTGTAGTTTTTTTGCTATTTAAAAGGAGCGTAAAGTGTGTGATTACATCAATTATTCATGTGAAAAAAATTTACGAATAAAACTCACAAACGCATTTACCAAGTCACTATAATTAGTTTTAAAGAAAACCTGTATAATATTTTAATATTATAAAACATTCATACGTTATTTCCTGCCTATGCGACGGTGTGTTCCAGCACTCAGAGATGGCGTGGTGCGTCCCATGGCCTCAGACGCACCTGCTGGAACCGATGTACATCAGCGTGAGGAGTGTGCTGGTGAAACTCGCAGGGGAACAGAGCTAAGGTTTGAAGTTTCATATCGTAGTCTCTATGAATTAAACCACTACGTTCATTGCAACATCCCAAATGTGCTCACAATTACTTTCGGACGTTGTGAATTCGAAGTTTATGTTTCCATTTTACTCTTTCGTTTCCTCTCAAATTGTTCAACATTTATGATGAATTCTTGCAGGTTGGCTGAAATTTTATGTCGGTAAGGTTTTGTTTTACTCCTGCATAAGATCTACAAACTGTTGCGAAACTGGAAATAAATTTATAATGAAGATGGGATAAACGTTCGTTTTCTTTTTTCTCATTCTTGAATGTAAACAAATGTTCTGCGTTGCATTTTTTAAAAAATGTTCATAATACTGAGGCATTAGAATGGTGGGGTTTGAATTTTCACTTGAAACAACAGCAGGACACATCAACAAGAAATGTTGACAAAAAGGCACCTATTAGAAGTTGAACTCATTTTTTTTGAAGAATCGACTTAGAAAACAACTCATGAAACTTGTGCTTCAAGACAAAGAAAATGTGATGGAAGCATTTGGATTTATTTAGCTCAGCGCGTCTAGAAGGAACTACAGTAATTTACTCTGGATGCGATGTGTCAATAATGCTTATAAATGAGAAACAATTAGGTATATTAAGACAAGATTTGCGACACTGACAATAGAAATTGATTGAAATTATCACTGCACAGAAATTTTAAATTATCTCGTAGAATTAAACCATTGGTCTGATTATCAACTGCTTGTAATTGCCGTGATATTAAGAAAACGCTGGAGAGTTTTTCTCCGCAATATTTACCCAAAATTCCGCTAGAGCAAAAGAACCATTCAGTTTCCGAGCGTTGAGAATATAGCAGTTGAATGTTTGCTGGAAAAGTATTCAGTTTCAAAATGTATGGTAGTCGTTTCATAATTATCTCAATGTGACATGAGATTGATGGGTTGAAATAGTGAAGCCATAAATTTATGACAGTAAATTGTGTATGGACGATACACTAAAGCTCCTGTCTCAAAATGAGCAAAAGATGTTCGTTTGTATGATAGAACGAATGAATAAAATTCTTAATACGGTGCTTGAATGTTGAAATTAGCTTATGAACTAGGAATAGCAAGTTTAGAATTAAACTGGATTGGCTATCTTATTGACCGAGCTAGAAATGTATTTCTTTAATAGAAATGCCGTTCGAGTGAGCAGCTTTCTGAGGTCATACGGCAGCCGAACAAACTAAAAAGTTTGGTCTTAGCAAGTTAATTATTTCCCATTCTTTGACTTCTCAATTGAGTAGTGAATTTACAATGACCGTGTAATACTGGTGAAATTTTTAAATGTTTTCTTCAATCCATCATTTGAATAAAATCCAGTCTGTTTACGACATCTGTGAAATATTAATTGAATTTGAACATGCAGGACATGATCATGTTGAGAGATATTGTACTGGTCTTTCAGAGCTCCGATGAGCAAGAAAAACATCTGTTTCGCTGTAATGAAGCTACAAGTATCGTCCGAACACAGCTACTGAGCTTACTCTGTTGTTAGACTTGCCCGGAGCGAGTCCTTTGTTCGACGGTTTGTTCAGCGCATAGTTTGTTGGCACTTTTGAGAAGACGAATTTGAAACGAACTTTGCCTGGAAATAATAATTGTTGAGTTCTCTAAAGTGGAGATGAAGGTAATGCTTAAAGTAAGTTTTCATTTAGATACATGTTCTAATGCTAGAGATATTCTGAATGCTCATTGCAATACAATATTTGATAATATTCTTCAAACCGTGAATATACTTGTGTGACAAAAACATATTTGATTGGTCAGTGTTTGAAGAATAATTTTAACCGCAATCTTTAGGTAAAATAAATCAAAATCAGCTATAATATTTGAGAATAATCTGACTGACTCCTGTGAAAAAAGGTCAACCAAAACTGTCAAATCTTAAACAATAAACTAAGAGCCACGCTCACTGGTATTGATATTAGAATTGGTAAAACGGTATTAAAGACTGCAGGTAAGCCTTCGTGTGAAGAGACTTGGTTTTTGAGATGATTGAAGTCAAATTGCGCCTGCTTCAATCTCTAAAGTTAAGAGCCTTTCATGCTGCTTTCCCAACATCTGGTTCATATCTTTTAACTAGTTACTGTGATTGAAAATGTCGCGATTTTACAATTGCAACCGTAAATGAGCGAAACGGAACATGGTAATCATTATTAAAAATAAATTTAATTGACCACCAACATTGGGGCGTCATATCACATAAAGAATTAAATTTCTATAAGCCTCCAAGCCTCAACGGCATCCAACGAATTATTCTTTTCTTGATAAGTTTTGTTTCAAGTCTCTAATGCTGTCTCATGCACTGAAATAGAAAACGTATTTGATTTCTGTGCATTAAACCTCTATGATAAAAAGATGTCATGCCATTTTTATTGATGAAAGTTGAAAATAAAATTATAACCCGCATTTTGCCAACTTCATTTTTCTTCCAAGAATATTAAAAGTGTACGGTTTGTGCTGTTATAAATTATTTTAAAAAATTATGAACTAGGTGTTGTGCGGTTTGCTTATGATTAAAAGATATGAACGTGGCACGATAAATTAGAAATATATTAATGACTAATTCTATTTGTGATATTGATGAAGTCTAGGGTTTGAAGAATTTAGAACCTTTTTTAATGACGCAAGTCAGCAAAAATATGGACTAGTTGAAAACATTTAGCGCTTCCTACTCAGTCACATACGTCCTTTTTAAAGTATTCAAGTGTTGTATGAATGAAAATGTGCCGTCGTCGTTCTACCTGCAGTAATTGAATATTTTACGAAAACGGGCTTTCAAATTCATGAACACGTTGCACAACGTACATTATGCAAATAAATGTTCTTTTAAAATTGAAACAATGAATTTTTCTTGAATGTAATCTCACTGCACTCCATGAAGACATCTTGTAAATTTCCCGACTGAATTCATTTTTCTTCTTTCCAGGCCGAGCTACTGACGCTTGGATGCCTGCTCGCCTTGACGGTAAGAACAGTCTTCCCCTATGCAGCTGTATTTTAACTGATAAAATGCTATATTTAACGAGTGCATATCTGTGTCTCCACACCGCCTTCTCGGTGGGGCCTTCTTCTCTCTTCAATGGTTGCTGACAGTGCGATATGGAACAGCTGAGACGGATTCGGTTGTTTCATTCGCTTCTTGTCTAACTTAATTCGTGTCTCGAATCATTTATTGTTATTCATAGCGAAGGAGCTAGATTATAGAATAGGTATTAAAATAAAGAAATAGACTGAAACTTGTTTCTGTAGAAAAACTGTTATATTTTTTTGTAAATCTTAATTCGTTGGTCAATATATCGTCTCTGAAATATTTCGAAAATTCATTTCATAGCAAAATCATTTGGATTTACTTCCTACTGTTACGTATTTATGGTCTCTAACATTAGGACCATAAGTGTATCTTGAACGCAGTTTAGTTTTGGTAATATATGGGGGATGTGGGACGTTTAAAATTATGTGTATTCATGCTTGTTCTTATATTTACCCTTGTATAATTAATAATTGTAATGGTGCTTGTAATGATTTATACTATTTACGATTTTAGTACAAATCTCAGATTTTTCGTGTGATATCTTTTAATTCAAGACATTTGTTTTCTCTCTCTAAAAAATATTGTGAGATCAATTTATTGACTTTTAATCGGAGCATTTTCAAAATCTAGTATTTAATTTCTTTACAGAGTGGGCTTCCTTCTGAAAGTGAGTAATGTGAACAACGAGGAGCAATTTCTCATGGGTAAATTCAGAATAACTCTCGGTTCCGTTAATCAGAGCTGACGACAATCACACGACTCAAGTTTGAACTCAATCTTTAGTTGTGCTGCTGGGCGGAAGCATATCTCAAGAATATGATACTTATTCGATCATGAACTGTAAATAAAGTTCGCGATTTTAACAATTTGGATTTGACATCTTAGTTGGTGAAGGTGCACTGGAATATTCGGCGAATTTCTCTAAACGTACTTACAAATGTGACATCAACCCTCGATGGAGCTAAGTCCCTGCAATACATTTGGAGTTGTTGCTATGAAATTTTACATTTCTGCAATAATTCCCAAAATCAGCAGAACTTCTTGTAGAACACTTTCCACCTCATTCTTGCTCCGCGTAAACTGATACCATTCGCTTTTATGGTGACAGATTAGAGAATCTAATTCTAAAAATAAAACCGCTAAGTTGTCCGTTCACCAGCTCAAAAAAAAATCTAGAAGGATGAATATTAAACTGCCCGTTTAGTAGTCCAAAGAATTTAATTTTTAAAAATTTAGGTGTTGAAGTTTTCATTTCTCTGCCCAAGTAATCGAATTTGTGAAATTAAAGGGGTAACTGTTCACTCGGAAAGGGCTAAGCTCGGAAATTGGCAATTCGAATGATAAAAATTTAAGTCTCAATGGAAACCACTGGAGAGTGTCGACGGTTTCTGTTTGAACTATATTTTGCTTGTAGGGCCAAATTAAGTAACACTGTAGTAACTGCATTCATTGGAAAAATATTTGAAAAGTACCGAGCAACGGGAAACTATCCGCTAATGGGCTTCATTTATCAAGTGATGGTAGAACTAAAGAATTTTGGGCGTGCAGTGTTTTTGTTGTTGATCGGGCTGACGAAAATGGAATATTGCAACTTAATTCGCAACAGCGAATTAAGTTGCAACAGCTGCCATTGCCGCTTCTTGATTGTGAGCGTAAAATAAATTTTAATCTGGGAACAAAATCACAGAGATAAATCTCATCGTTGATATAAAAAGGATATGAGGATGAACATTTGATTAACATTTGATTAATTTTCATGTTATTCATGGTATGCTCCTTGTAAAAATTATGGCGAGTAAAACATGTATTAGCTCATAAAAAAGTTTTGGGTGGTAAAACAAATTTGGGGACTACGGTTAGTATTGGCAACAAAACTTGTTTCGGCGGATAAAACAGTTTTGGCAAATAAAACAAGTTTTGGCTAGTAAAACAAGTTTTGTCTAGTAAAATTAGGCTTACTCGCCGAAAATTGAACTGAGAATTTACAATGAATGGTATGGAAAAATTCAAATCTTCGAAAAATGTTTTTCCGAGATGAGTTATTATAACATCAGCTGAGAGCTTTTTCAGTGTAATTTTTTTCCGATAATTTAAAAGTAATTTAAATGTAATAATCAAAAGCATCTTTGTGAACTTTGTGGTTCTTGCCTATGTGTTACAGTCACGAGATAAAAATTGACTGCGATTTCGAATTTTTGAAGTATAAGTGTTGTTCACGTATGAAAAGCTGAATTCAGAATGTAACTATTAAACTCTGCACATGATCATACATTCATCGCTTGTATTTAAGCTCTAAATATGCTACGCTCTACCTAGTTTCATGTAGTAGACTTCCCATCCACTCATTTGGCCTTCCAGAGATTTCAGCGCCGTACTGCTCGGAAACATCTGAGCTGATCTCCCTACCACCTCACACCCGTTGTAGAGTTCCTCCTGGTGCATTGACTCCACAGCTCTTTACTATATACATATTCATCATTGATCAGTCCCACTTGGGTAAAGTTAGACCGAAGAAAAAATGGTAGCGCTATTTGATTCATCATAAGATTTCTGAATGATCCGACAAGCAGAATAAAATTAGGGTTTTTGGTCACGGAAAGAAGTTGTAGACGCGTGTGATACTTTTAGATAACCCTGGAAGCAAATACTTCAGTAGATAACTTAAAACATATTAAAAATCAGACAAAAGGCATAAGAAAAATTTTTATTCTTTGATAGGAAGTTTCCAAAACGTTTTTTGGAAATGAAATGCTACGCAAAAACAGGGGTTAATTCATTTTATAGTTTACTGAGAAGATCCTATTTGCTAAAGAATCAAACAGAGGAATGTTGTTATGTGGATCGTATTCAAAGTTTAAACTTCATTCATGATTAACATGAATAATGCACATTTTCAATACGTGAACAAATGTACCTGTAAATGTGCATGGACACAGGTAAAAGATTTTTGTGTCTAAAATAATTGTCCAAACGTTTAAGCCCATGTTGCAGGGTCATGTAATGAGTGGAAGGAACGCCTGAGCCGTGGCCTCCAGAGCCGGAGCAGCAGGAGGGCCGACCTGCAGGTGCCGGCACTGAGCGTGCGCTCGTGTGACGGAGACGGAGATGGCGCGCTCAACGCAGTCGAGTTTGCCGGCTGTCTGCAGCGGCTCAGCAGCACCGAGGGAATGTGGAGCGCTGACAAACTTGAATCTGAGTAAATTTACGCTCGCTGAATGTTCATGAATGCACTTTATTCACGTGATGCATTTGACAAGACATCTAAATTTTGAATATCTGAAGAAGAAAATGCTGGGAACAACCTGAATGACCTAAGAGTAACCACAATGTGTTCCACTTATACTCCACTCTACGACTTGAGTTCTTGCATTAAGAATCGGTGAATAAAATGGCTGTTCTAACAACTCGTACGAATAGTCGTCAATGCTCCAATTGTGAGCATATTTCTTCCAGTTAAACTTTTGGTATGATCACTAATAGAGTATGTTCCCAAATGTTCATCTGAGTACCTCGAAATAGTGAACCCAAAATTTTACACAAGAAGTAAAAGTTTCTGACAGAAGACAATGTCAAAAACTTCCTTAATTCACATACTATAGAAAGCACGGCATCGGTTTTAAAAAAGTTTTGAGTTACGGGAATTACGAACTTCCGGACACATTTAGCTTCGTTTTTGCAGATGCTTGTACAGTTACAATTTATGAATGGATCATATGCTATGGAATTATTTGGTGAACGGTTGCCTAGATTATATATGAGTTTTTTCACAAATTAACTGGTATTTTCAATAATCCTCCCACAAAAATTACGCTTCTTAGAACTAACCACTCTGCGTATAGTACGTTAGTACACAAATAAACCAGACGTAGAAAGTGATACGAGAGATCCACCATCAGTAACCTTTACACTACACGAACATGAAATACATTTCCCTCTCCTCCGTTTCCTCCTCAGAAGAGCAGCGTGCTTCCAGAGCTTCATGATGCAAGCGGACGAAGACATGGACAACGCAGTGAGCGGCGCAGAGCTGGAGAGATGGTCAGCGAGGCTGGAAGCAAGTTCTGCTGCGTCACTCAGGAGCAGCAGTCATACGGCTCCAAGAGCTGACCTTTCCTGCACACACTTCTGCGTGTTCAATTTCAATTGTCAGCAAGATGCACGATGCATTTGGTTCCAGTGCTGCAGTGAAAATGCTATAACCACTACCACCACCACCACTCCCACCACCACCCCTACCCCCACGACCACCACCTGCACACACTTCTGCGTGTTCAATTTCA
>JACJUY010004192.1:16809-35478 GCA_014220935.1 Platorchestia sp. MABIK | reverse complement strand
CTCCTGTTATAGGCGACTTGTGAACTCCGTGACGCAAGTCCGCCAACGATAATTTATAATCACCGGAACTAGAATTCAATTAAAATAGAATCGATTCAAGTTTGATGGTTATCAACAGTACATTTTATTTTGACAGATGGGATAGCTGTTTTTTAGCTCCAAATGCACCAATATTCTGGTGCACTGAAGCGTTCGAATTCTTTCGTCATGCGCATGCCTTTCTCTCCGATGTTACATACCAAAACTTGAATAATTGTTCCCTGGAAGCACGTGTGCAAACTAGTCATCTATAATTTTTCTTTCCCACAAAACGCCATCTAAAAGATAGCAAGAGCTTTGAAAAAATTGTTTCTTAAGCCTTAGGTTAGCGTTCTCTATTTTGCAAATTTAATATAATTTTCCCATTGTTCCAGAGCACGAAATTACGTTTCACAAGCCTGTAAAAAGCGTTCTAAGCGTTCATGGCAAAACATTAACATCGAACTATAAATGGTTACAGCTTCCATATACACTGGATCTTAATAAAACCAATGGCGCCTGCCTTGCCGCGTGGGCCGACAGATGTTCATTATTTTCCTCGTGCGTCACGGAGAAGATAATTTAATCAGAAGATTCGAATCTCACTCGCTGGATATAAGAATAATTCTGAACGAGCTAGATTTCAGCTTTTTATTTGTAGGCGAATTTATGAAACTCTACTAGAAAAATCTGCTGCTCATTTATTCGTTTCATTTTTACACAGCCTTATTTTTGAGCTCAGTTGCATTCAATTCTAATGATTTCGATTAAAAATATGTTTTTTACGCAGAGTAGTTCCTGAAATGTTCTGGATTGCCAATACCTAAAGGAAGCTAGAGCACCGGAAAATTTAATGTAAATTTATACATCTCACCTCACGCAATTACTCCATTGTATGAAAGAGCCTGTACACATTGTGTTGAGGATTTCTCTGCACGTGTGAGGCCAACATTCTGAGCGCAAGTTTGATTCTCAGTTATATGACGGAGCTCACTGAGAGGAAGGCAAAATTGGTGTGATGGTTTGACGGTGTGGCGTATTTTAAATTGATTATTGTCTCTTTAGCTCCTTTACAGTAAACTATTTTAACCCTACCGGTGAGTGGTAGTTCAACAGTTGCAGAGAGTTGACTTCTTCAGAAGTTGTCATGGAGGAGTTTGGCTTTCGCACCGGGAGTTTCAGTCTGAGATTAGGGCGACGACGATGAAAACATCTGCTGGAATCATCTTGCGCATCTGAGCCTATGTGTACAGTGGCCGCAAAAATAAACTTTACCCCTGCATTGCGATTTGCAAATTCACCGGTAACTTTGTTTTTGTATTCCCCGCCATATGGGAGGAAGGTAGTATGACGTGTGCTGCTCACCACCTCGCCATACACAAATTACCTCTGTGCAGTCAGTCAGGGATCCTTCAGAGCTCGAGCTGAGTGTACGTATGTTGCGCTGCTGCACAGGCCTCTACTTTACTACCTGTTCACTTATTTTGCACCATAACAGAAACCCCCAGAGCATCACAATGGGTCAGAGAAAGCATACCATTGAAGAAAAACCCGGGCCCTCACCCTGATTGACCAGGGAGTGCCGGACTGCTGAACTGAACGTCAGCCGAGTGCCCCTCTTCAATCTTAAAAATCAGATGCCGTACTTCCTGCCGGGACCACACCGCCACTCAATCTGGGAGGTGAGCGCTAGAGAAATACGACAGCAAGGACTGATAAGGTGTTGATGAGAGAGGTGAAGCAGAATCCTTCCATTGCAGCTGCAGAATCAAAGGAAAAATAATTTTTAATAATTAATAATTAAATTATTAATTAATTAAGTTAATAATTTTTTAACTCTCAGAGCACAATCATTGACAGGCCCAAGACTACTGGAAAGACTAAGCTTGATTTTTTAACGAATTTAGTTTCCGATATTGATCAAAAAGTACCTCATAAATTTTCAACGAATTTCAAATTTGCCTAATAAATTCCACAACTAAGTTTCTTAATCATTTTTAAATTTTGTAGTTTGTTTTTCATACGAAACTCTTTCAACACATGTAAAAATTTTTATAGATATTGAGTGAATTGAGCATTATTGAATTCACGTAGTCAAAATGTCCTATTCAGAAAGTGCGTTTCACGGTCGACGCGTTTATTTTAGTTTTATTTATTTTAGTCTGCTCATAGCGGTCAAAACACTAATCTTTTTCCACACATGCATTTGAATCAATATGCAGATTTCGTTAGCAGGCTTGTTTCAGTAAGCCCCTAAACTCTATTCCAATACATTATTTTAATAACCAAATCTCTTTGGGTGTCTTTTCCATTCCTGACAAATTTCCATTTAAGACTACAGCACAGTCAATGTGTGGCTGTCGCGTTTCTCTTTCTTCGAGGACGGCTACTCGCACGCTTTTTCTGTCTTCGAATGAACATTTGTTTACGGCGAACAGATAGAACTTTAACAAGGCGGTAGGTGAACAGGAAATATATAGTAACAAACAAGTCGGAATAATTTACTGGAATTTACAATATGCAGTATTCATATAACACGCAACATCACTTGAAAACGAGAATTTCTACTGAAATTTTAACATGTCTTTGCTCAGTAATAGGAAAAACAATGCATTCGTAGACTGTTCGCTCAGCATATATTGAGCAGCGTCATAAGAAGAGCTTCTTTTTTACAGCTGAAACGCTGTTTAATCATCGTGCGTGTCTAACATAGCTGATACAAGAACATCTGCTAACACGGAACCTCGCTTTCTGCTTTGAACATCTGCCCCTGCAGCTCACTGTTAGCTCACAGTGACGGCTTGGTGGTGCATGTTTTCCTGGACATTCAGAAGTTCAAGGCACGCATGTATGAGAGTAATTAACTCGTCGGTCCAAGGCTTGTTCAAAGAGTCAATTGAATATTTTATGCCAGCATTTGAACTTGCCTGAAAAAGGCTAAATTCTTTCTGAATTTCAACAAAACTTGTTGATATGTTGAAATTCACTTAAAAAATTAAATTTGAAGTGAAGATAGAAACTTTTTTAGTTAGAATAAAATTCATTTTGTGACAAAATTAATGAATTACGAGCATCACCTCCAAACGAGTATCGTGCAGTAGAAATTTGACTCCATAGTACCACTTATGGAAGCTTTGTGACCACGAAAAAGGTAGTTACAACAATTTATTAGCATCATTTATCATAAATTTGACGAAAATTTCTGAAACGTGGGGAGAAATTAGTACTTTTGCAATAAGCAACTATCAGGCAGTTGTCAAAATGATTTCCTGAATAACATCAATAATTTAGTGATTGCAATCAATATTTTCTGGTGCATGGTCTCCATGGGCAAAACGCGATTCTAAGATTAAGCTGACTATTTGCCCAGACGCTTAACAAAAATTAAATTGTATTTCTCTGTAACATTAGCTTGGGTCTT
Source organism: Platorchestia sp. MABIK (assembly GCA_014220935.1). Taxonomy (NCBI): domain Eukaryota; kingdom Metazoa; phylum Arthropoda; class Malacostraca; order Amphipoda; family Talitridae; genus Platorchestia; species Platorchestia sp. MABIK. The sequence goes on along the minus strand of JACJUY010004192.1, from coordinate 32,039 downwards.
GATGTTTCCCATGATACTTGACTCGTAATTTCATCACGGGTTCACTTTGTGCGTGTGCTTCCATCAGAAAGCGAGCACAACGTTCAGTTGGGCCGGTCCTCGAACTATGGGATAACTGGTCCATGCTTGCTAAGGCGAGAGGCCGTCAGCCAACGCCGTATTTCTGTTAAAATTATGCAGCCACGCCTGGCCTGAGCTGCCAAGTAGCATCTTCTTGGACACTTGTCTCTTCGCTTGTCGTAATAAATTAAGAAAGCTCGTTCCTACTACTTCCCCTCCTTCTTATTGACGTAAGTTACAGAACCTTGTCGGGTGTCGCCTTAAGAACCCTGGACCCGAAGATGAAATCGTTACAGGAGAACTCACGGCTCCCAGACACAGCAAAAAATGAGCAAATCGAGTCTGAGAATTGTCAACATTATTCTGATATTTTTTTTTTAATTACTATTGAAGATGAAAAATCGACAAAAAACTTTAAAATTTATGGGCAATTATGTCGAAAATTTAGTTAAAAGGACACACATCATAAACTACCGATGCCGACAACATGCATTCTTAGCCCAGCACTAATTCTCACTACTAATCATGTACGATAAAAAACATATTATTAGGAAATATAAAACCTAATTTTGCTGAAAGGATGTTTAATGAAATTGTTCCCGAGCTCCAAAATTTCAAAGTTTTCACAATTCGAAGTTCTCAATCTGGGAGCCAGTAACATCAACAGTTACTTCATCATTTCGGAGGATAAACTCAGCATTCACCTCTCGTGCACAATGTTTTTTTTTAAATTGAACTTCTTTTTCTAATTAATACGATCACTCGAGCTGCACGTTTTTCAGTTTGTTGCTGAAGATGAGACCCCACGAATGCATAGTAGTAAAAATTCAACTTTTGCTGCGCACACAGTGGAAGATATTGTTGGATTGTGATGTACAAAGGTAGAATATAGGAAAACATGTTTTTTTTCCAGAACTTTTTACTCCTTTTTCTCTGCTGGAAAATCCTTACATCCGACCATTTAGTGTAGGCAGGAAGCTCTTGTTTAATTATTTTTTACGTGTGAAATATGCACTTGTCCAATTTTGACATTCTAATTTGTTGTGGTTGCTGGAGAGAATATGTTCGCAATTCACAGTGAGAAAAGCAAATCTGACTAATCACAGTTTAGTTACAACTAACCATGAGAACGAAAACTTCTCTAAGTCGTCATAAGCATGAATTTGTGATAACTCTTCAATCTTTCCAACTCTTGTAAAACTTGAAAAATTCAATTTCATTTTACTGGATCCGTTGAAAAACAATTCGAAGAAAAATTAAATTCGAATCTTGAAAATTACTTTTAGGATCAAAATAATTCCTGCAAAATTAGGCCCGCATCTTGTGATATTTGGTTCTTTGAAGCAAAGTATAACTGCCCGTACCTACGATATCCATTAACGAAACCTGGATGAAGGCTTAGGAAAAACTCCTCTTTAGAGTGTAAGATCTTCATTTTTGTTTTCCACACTCTTCTCAAGTCAACCATTACGTAAGTTGCGAACAAAAATGTACAGTAAGTAAGATATTCCAAGAAAAATTCGGAGCTGCACAAAATTAGGTGGAACCAACGTCTCCACACAAATATACAGGAAATAATTGGAAATATGAAAAATTTATAGAAAAAACTATCAAAGTTATTACGATTTGTATTTCCGAACGTCTCGAGATTTCTTCTTTTTAACCGAAAATCCCGTTAACTGCCGAATTGAACGAGTATTTTTTCAATTATCTGAGCAAATTCGACGTCTGTGCCTGAACTGTCACTATTATTGAAAAAATGTAACTGTACCATAAATCTTGAGGGTGTTTATTAATGAGCGAACACAGGAGGCAAAGTAGACAGTATGTTATTCCTACACAGATAGTAAAACAAGTTTTGAACAAATAAATTTATTAAATAAAATTCAAACCTTCTACATGCAATCGTAGACGTCGTAAATAAATTTACTTTAGTACAAACGAATAAGGCACTAATGTTAAGCTTGGCCAAATAATATAAAAAGCCCTTTTCAAATACGTGAATAGAAATGATGATCTTAATAATTCACAAGAAATCGTTTTCATTCTAAAAACTTATTTTCCACGTTTGATAATCTTTGTCCGAAGTCTAAAATAGTTTGCCCTGCCGACTTTGAACGGTCGTTCAGCGAAACCTGTCGGTATTATCCTATCTTTCAGCATTACCGTTGACAATCATTCAAAAAAAGATTGAAGTGATGATCCCTCTAAGCTCGTTTTTTGGAAAAACATCATTTGTCATCGTCGTCGTCGTCAGCACAATCTCAATCACAATCGCTATGAGATCTGCAGCGATCACCTTCGTACTCGCAGCATCTGTAACCAATGCACGTCTCATCGTCATCACACTGGTAGTCAGTAAAGCAGATGTCCTCACATTCCCAGCACCGACCTCTGTAGCAGAAGTCAATGTCATCTCGGGCGCTCATATCGCCTACATTGCTCCTGGAAGGCGAGGACACGTCCGATGCTTTTCGGGATGACTTTTGGGCTCCGAGACCACTCTGGGACAGAAAAATGTCCAATATCAGCGGGGATTATTAGCCAAGTTGTAAAAGCTGGGCCATCTTCGGTAACTTAAAAATCGATTTTCATGTTATTTTAAATTTCATTTTTTGCAGGAATGGAAGCAGAAGTGGAAAACCTATTCAACTGAAAAATTAGACTATTCGGAGGCTCTAGTGACACATTAGTGTCAGAACAATGAATAAAACTTTTAACACAAACTTGCACACAGTCATTCGGAGCCATGAGTAAGCCAGGTTTGAAAGTAACATTTACGAGCAGTAACTTTTATTTCAGAGGAAACAATCATAATTTGTCATTATTGAAACTTGGAAGGGTTTTCCAACTCAGTTAATTATTGCGCATAATTTTTTGGGAACAAAAAACATTCAGTTGGTATCAGTGGCTTTGACGCTTCAGAATGTTACGTGGCAAAAAATAACTCAAAGTTTTAAATGTTGCTAGAAAATTCAAACAAGTTCGACAATACTGGCGCAATATACAATAAAAAAGTGTTTGTATACATTTATACAATAAATTCAAAGGAAAACAGACATCAAATGCATAGCATTAATTATCACAAAATCTGCAGAAATTTGTTACTCTATCTACCTGCATTTTAATTCCAATACGTTTCGATATGTAAATGTTCGCTTTTCACTTCTAGGAATATTTTCGTATTGAATTAGGAAATTTTTAATTGCAATCTAATTAAAAGGATTGAAAAACCCTTGTAAACAATTTTTGGCAATAGAAATGTCTACGATACCCTGAACTCGACACCTGAGAAAAGGATGTGTCCTTCCACTTATTTTTACCGTAAATTAATCTTACCACCAAAGCGACGAGGCACCCAAGCATCAGCAGCTGCAGCTGTAAACAAAGTTGTAGCATGGTTAGCTGTTGTGTTAAATATATAAATCTCTATATGATACATTGGTATACCTCACGCATTTTGTACATGTCATCACACGGGAATGAACTCTTCATTTTTTATTCACTTCCATTCTTGTTCCAACTCTGTTGCAAAACATCAACTAAAATTGTTCGTTAGTGTTATAAAATCACCACTTTGATTCCTCTAACTGTGACAAAATGTGTTTTGAAGACTCATTTGAATTGGAATGCAATTTAAATTATACTAAACGCCAAATTCTAATATCAGTTAAATTTCAATCGGTAACGTGAAGCTTCTTTACAGAAGAATAGTTCTCACGCCAAAAGCTCTGCCAAAAATTCTGTAACGAACGTTTGCTTTCATACATGATAAGGAATGAAAAAGTGTTTGTTTTCACTGCTATCACTTACAACCATTTGAATCTTCTACCTACTTCTGTGGAAATCTCTCAATTTTTTTATATATTACAAAGAACGAATGGATTTATTGCGTTTTTCAGCCAGGGCAAATGCATTTACGCTGTGTGCAACAAAGCAGGCTTGTATTCACGTTGTTACTACAAGAATTATTAAAAATTTCTACATCTGCAACAAGAAAATTACATTGTTCATGAAATCTAATCAAATCTTTCCTACTTTAAAATTGAAACATTTGAGCGATAAATTTCAGCAATTACCTTCATCTTGTGACTCTGACAGAACAGGGCCTCAAATTTGACACGCCTTTCACAATTTATACAAAAAGCAAAGAATGTGAGTCAACACCGGGAAGCGACGCTTGAATGAAACTCACTCGTTGTAAAGGCCTTATATGTATACCTTGACAGCTGGAAGACAGGTGTTCGTCCACACCGAAAAATAATTATCATTTTCCTGGTTCTATACATAACCATGAATTGTTATTTTCATATAAAAACTGATGGCCTTGCCTAGAACTCATCTCATGGACTGTTCACACAAGGTTCCGCACTCCATGTGTAAATCAACGGTGCGTTGTGGCAGCGGACCTTTGTTTGAATGTGCCGGTTTGAACTGGATTTCATGCGCAGGTGAATGTTTACTCGCTTTGTAACGAAAAATTTTTTTTCCACACACTTTCCCACGAAAGATTATCGTCTTGGGGGATCATATGGAGTATAGAATGTTTGCAACTTTGTTTAAGGAACGAAGATCTGAAGTATGGAGGTTCAACTGCTAATAATTATGAGATGGGAAGATTTTCTTCGTTAGTTGTTTAAATTAAAGCGGGGAATCTTTAGATTTATAATTCCCCTGAGACAACGATTAGAAACTTCATATTACTGCATTCGCTGACAAACAATTCGAACAAAAAACAAAATTTAATCTCAAAAATTGACCCGCACATGAAAAAAAATTCTGTAATACTAGGATCACTACGAGGACCTTCGATTTTTCGAAAGAAAATATATGTGCTCGTACCTTCAAAATCCATGAACAAAATCGGGGTGAAGGCTTGCAAAAGTGATTCAATTGTTCACTCTTTATCTATACTCTTTCACTCTTTTGTGCCATCCATTACGTGAATTGTGAAGCAAAACCGCATTTGATTTTTTGACGTCTAAAAACTGATCTGAGTTTGCTTCACATTGAATATTATTGATCTCTTTCAAACCGATGCAAAATTTCCCCATCATTCAAGAAACGTTGAAAAATCCGTGGAGGCCCTTATAAACGTAATTGAAATAACAACACATGGTGCGAGACACAGATTAAGCTAGACTAGACGTGGATAAAAAATCGAATACGTCCTCAGCTGTTCCTTTTCGCACAGTCAGCAACCATGGAGGCGAGGCGGAGAGAAGGAGGCCCCACCGAGGAGACGGTGGGGAGACGCAGAGATGTACTCGTCAAGGGACCGCCGTTCAACTTGGGCTGATGTCGAACCAAAATTTCCGTGATTAACATTAGTCTTTGATTGGGTGAAAGAGGTCATTATGAACATGGGTTACTCTGCAGCGAGAAAGTTCTTGTCTACTATGTGAGTTGCCTGAGAGAAAATCTGCGTGAAGAACTTATAACTTTATCTTGTACGAATATTTTAAAATACTTCTCCAAGATTCACAGCAGAATTCTCATCAATTTAATGAACTCGTCTCTTTTTGTGACACTGAGTAGAATAACAGACCCTGATAAATTGTTAGGTGATTTACCGAGAAGGGCATTTATTTCTTCTCCTCTGAATAAACTATTTACTTGCAGATAAATTTCATAGGCTTTGATTTTCTATCAGTGATTAATGGAATAGTTTTTAATATATTATCTCTAAAAAAATTTACTGCCTTTCAGCAATGCCTCTTAACTGTGCATTTGTGAAGTTTCTCCCCCCTTTAGATGTTCTAATGCTTAGATATTTCTAGCCACTCACATTTGTACATTTAACTGTTGTGTGTATGAATATGGCGCATACGTATAAAACTGTCATTGAATGATGGGTCTAAGGATATTATTCTTTTCATTCAATTTGACGAGTCTTGAATGATCGACCGTACATGAAGAACGACTTTATGAGCATCCTTTTCTAAATCATTCAGAAATGTTTCCGCGCTTGAAGTGTATTTAAAATACTGTTTTGGATGATGTTATTTTGCATTTTGCCCCTCACATTGAACTTCATTTCCTTATATGTTTCTGAAATGTGTCCCATGCGATGCGCAACAATTTAATACCAAACTAGCTCTAACTAAATATACTCATATTCAATTTACTCTGGAAATAACTAGTAAAATAATCACACTATCGGTTAAGCCATTGACTTCCGCTGGCACAAGTGTTTTTTCCACATGCTTTCCGGATGACGCTGGTTGGGGCCGTCTATCAAAGACCGAGATTATTCATTGTTTTTCGTTTGGAATAAATATAATCCCTAACTAAAATTCTGACAGAAATAATCAACTTCTGACGATCCCAGCTCGAGATTTTATAACCCGAATGTTTGCACTCATTGAATAAATTATTTAGAAGCGTTCATTTTTAAAGAGTGCGAAGGTTTCCAAAATAATTTTTTGGGTCGGAACCGATTGGACGGTATTCCATTTAAATGAAAAAATGAAGAAACACTAGAAGAGTACATGCGCTTTAAAATTACTCTCCTAAGAAAGCGATTTAAGATGTTCCCTTCAAGTATGAAAAGGCTTCTCAGTGGCAACGGTATAGTAATCAATCTTATTTTCTACGAGGGCCACGGTAGTGGTGTGCGTAACCTTCAGTTCTTCCAGAGGAAAACGTCCCACAGTTTCAGAAGCATACGGTCGTAGATCTAACTCGGTCTGATGAAGCATGATGGTGCTTCTTGCTATCGACAAATTTCAGCACGAGAATGTTTACAGTGTTTCAGAGACGTGCCACCTGCGTGGGACATGTCAAGGAGTGGCCGCCCAGTTCCCCAGACCTGACCCCATGTGACTTATTTTTACGTGGACACCTGAAAAATAAAGTTTACATAACTCCGTCCCTGAATGTTGATGGTTTGAGAGAAAAATATTTCGTCAGAATTTGATACTATTACTCAAAATCCACGAATGATTAGGCGCGCAAGGAAAAAGATGAAGCAAAAAATTCTAGAATGTATTATGAAAAATAGTTGTTAAGCTGGAGGTGGATTGAATATATAATTTGTTCTATGGATTCAAAAATGTTCTTATTATTGAAATATCAATAATTATTTAATACAAATGTAGCTTCTCATTTTTGTTTGTATGGATGATAATAAATAAATTAAATTAGTTTTACTATCATTTGCGATTATTTGTTGGGAAAAGTTTTTTGGATTCCCTCCTACGTTTTAGGTAGCTATGACCAGAGTTTTATGTTGATGAAACTAATTACATTTATATCGGATTATTAATTGGAAAGTTATTACCATTCAATACAAGTTCTGTTACAATTTTACTTTAATCTTCAATATCCAAGTTTAATTGATTTGAGTAAGTAAATAATTTTGAAAGAGAAGTAAAACCAGTTCGGAAGTTTACAATACTTCCCAAAATATATTGTGGGGGATATTGGTAGTCCGCAAGTGTTCCAAGTTGAAATATTATTAGCAGAGTTTGGCTTCAAATCAGTACATTCTAAACAGAGAAAACGAAAAATTTCCCAACCAGAAAGATAAACGCTGATTAACTGTTCGACTTGCGTCATCTGGTACACACATGCAAAAGATATTCAAGTGGACAAACAGAGGGAAGCTCGTAATAATTTAAACAGTGCAAGCGTCGCTCTCACAAAGATTTACTGCGGGTAGATATTGTTACTTCGATTTCTACATTTTCGATGTGGGTTTCGCATCCCACATCCTCCGCTCGCTACAGCACCCCAGTGCTTATCCCACAGCTCCTCACCCTTAACAGCATCCCCAATGTTCCACAACACATCTCTATCTTCTCCCGTGGGAAAGCTTCTCTCTTTCACAATCTCACGTGTTCACGTCACCGTTTAGTTAGTGGCTGAATGTGAAGCGAAGAAATCTTTCGTAAAAATTCCAATAGCGTTCCAGTGGGTAAGAACTTCAATTTTGTGATTTTAGTGTTCGAGTTCTTATTCGGAAGCTGAATCTGAAAGCTGCATTTAATTATTCCATTTAAGGAAGTCATGTCTCAAAACATTACAGTATTACACAGGGAGAAAAGTCTACCTTGGCTTAATAGACAATTAGAATATATTTGCTGCTGATCAACTTCCATGTCACACAAGTATGCTGTGCCAATGTAATTCAATGCATCGGTGGAACTTTTAATCTTTACCTTTGGCTTGCCATGGTTTTCAATGTTGAAAAAAGCCGTAGCCGCCACAAATTTGCTGCTGATCAACTTCCATGTCACACAAGTATGCTGTGCCAATGTAATTTAATGCATTGGTGGAACTTTTAATCTTTACCTTTGGCTTGCCATGGTTTTCAATGTTGAAAAAAGCCTCAGCCGCCACACAGTGCATCTTCTGAAATAGTTTTCGATCCGAGAAAAGAAGAAGTTCTAGAATGTACTCGTGTTGTATGTAATTGCATATATAATTTGTATGCGATTCCAATGCGTGTTCAAAACGTGCTGATTAGTTTGAGTGAAGATGACTAGAAATATTTTAAATCCCGATTAGGCTTTGCTCGAACACTGGTTGAATACGACGCCGAACGGCAAGGCTCCCATGGAATTGCCGAAGCCAAATGTGAAAGTTGCAGAAGCTGTTGCGGCCTTATCTGCATGAATAACTCTAAACCGTAAGGTTACAGAAATATCACAGGAAATTAAAAATGTGAAACCCTAGAAAAATTATGTGACTGTGACTGATGTTACAACTTATACCGGGGCCCCACCATGTTTTTTCGGTCGTCAAAACGAACCACGGACGCTCGTCGTGCCAAACGACCGTTAGGCACGTCAGGCCACATTGTGACTGCGAGGTAGCTCTCACTCAGCTCTGTGATGAGCGTCCGATGTTCATCGAACGTAAACAAACCGAAGTCAATATGCATGAGCTATTCTAAGAAATTGAAAAGTCAACAGTTTTTTCTTTCCATACGTGATCACTTGTGTCAAATGTATCAACACTGTGGGAAACAAATGTTGTGTTTGTTTGTTTGTTTGTTTGTTTGTTTGTTTGTTTGTTTGTTTGATGACAGGCTACTTGCTTTTTCAAACTGCAGGACCTAGTGCTAAATTTCAAAACTTCACATTAGGATACCACCATGAAAACAGCTCACAACCACATCATAAATATATTTCCAGCCAAACATGGCTACAATCATAAGATAAAGACAACATGACCGCTGCGAAACTTGACAACACTGTCCGCCATCGTTGTTTTTCGTAACTCATTTGGTGACTGAAAATCTTTCACGGGATGACGAGCATCCGTTCATCAAATGCTAAGCAAACGTGCCTTCCAGAGTTCATCTGACGAACAGAGTTTATTTGACGAACGAACATAAGGCTATTGTGGCGTCGGCATTAGTTGTGCTGGTGGACGCTGTATGTACACTTTCTAGATAAGACGTATAAAATGATAGTGCGCTGAGCAAGCGTTACTGTAGCATCTCTTGCTGTTGCAAAGAGACCTCGAACTTTATCCGATGTGCTTCGCATATTATAGTGCAGCTCAGAGCTAAATCTTGTGGCTAGATGTTGTGCTGGATGTTGCCATATATTGTAGCTACACGCTGCTAAATGTTGCAGCTTACCTACATGTGTAGGTAAAAATACATTGTGAGAACTTACCGCTAAATTTATTTACGATTTTGTATGCCACCATGGGATTACATTCTTGTTAACCCCATTTCGTCTGTCATTTCCTCGACAAAACCACATAAGTTTTCCGTACGTTGGATATTTCACAGCGTTGATAAAAATGCGCTGACACCAGCCGCTGTTAGATTTTACTTTACACTTCAAGCCACGTTTTCATCTCTAAATGATTTTGCTGGACTGTTACAATTTGAACACAATTTTTTCGACCAGTGGAAGATACGTAAAATATGTGTTTACATCAATTATTCTAGTGAAAAGAATATGGGATTAAAGTTCACAAACGCATGTGCCAAGTTACTCTAGTGTGTTTGGGAAAAAAAATGTGCCAGTTTTCTTCAGTAAAAGGCCCCTTGTATAACCCATTTTCTAACTATGAGATGGTGCGTTCCAGAGCACTGAGGTGGCGTGGTGCGTCCCATGGCCTCGGATGCAGCTGCTGGAACCGATGTACATCAGCGTGAGGAGTGCGTTAGAGCAACTCCCACGGAAATTGAGCTAAGGTTTGAAGTTTCATATTATAGTATCTATGCATTGAACCTCTGCGTTCATGGCAACATCCCATGTGTGTTCCTCATTACTCACGGATATTGTGAATACGAACTTTATGTTCCCATTTTACTCTTTCGCTTCCTGTAAAATTGTTCAACATTAATGAGGAATTTTTTGCAGGTTGACTGAAATTTTGTGTCGGTAAGGTTTTGTTTCAATCCTCCGTAAGATCTACAAACTGTTGCAAAATTGCGAATAAATTTATAATAAAAAAAAGACAAACATTCGTTTTCTTTTTTCTGATTCTTGAATGGTAACAAATACTTTTGCGTTTCATTTTTTAAAGAATGCTGATAATACTGAGGCATTAGAATGGTGAGGGTTGAATTTTCACTTGAAACAACAGAAGGACACATCAACAAGAAATATTCACAAAAGGCACCTATTAGAAGTTTTCTCTAAGTAGTCACGTCCCTAAGTTAAAAAAAAAAATTACGATACAAAACAAGAAGTTTTGAGGGGACCTGTATAATATGAGTGCATGTGGAACAATAAGTTTCATATTTAACTCACTATTCCAGATGTAATCAATGCAATCACATTATACAGGTCCACTCAAAGCTTCATGTTGCTTTTTTGCAAATAATTTAAAGAACAATTGGACCCATGTTGTCGAAGAATCGACTTTGAAAACAACTCATGAAATTTGTGCTTCATGACAAAGAAAATGTGATGAAAGCGTTTGTATTTACTTAGCTCAGCGCTTCTAGAAGAAACTAATTTACTCTGGATGAGGGGAAAAACAACTAGGTATATTAATACAAGATATGCGACACTGACAGTAGAGAGATTGATTGAAGTTATCACTGCAGCGAAATTTTAAATGATCTCGTAGAGTAAAACTATAAGTCTGACCATCAACTTCTTTTAATTGCAGTGAAATTATGAAAATGCTGGAGAGTTTATGTCAGCAACATTTAAGCAAAATACCGCTAAAGCAAAATAACTATTCACTTTCCGAACGTTGGGAATGTAGATGCTGGAATGTTTGCTGGTCAATTATTGTTTTGAAATCTATGGTAGTCTTCACAACAACAAATTTCATGATTACCTCATTGTGACATGAGATTAGCAAGTTGAAATTATGAAGCAATAAATTTATGATAGTAAATTTTGTATGGAAGATACGCTAAAGCTCCTGTCTCAAAATGAACAAAAAATGTTCGTTTGTATGATAGAACGAACGAATAAAATTACTAATACGGTGCTTGAATGTTGAAAATTAGCTTATGAGCTTGGAATGTCAAGTTTGGAATTAAAATGGATTGGCTATCGTATTTTCTTGAGCAACAATGCAATTTTATAACAGAAATGTCGTTCGAGTAAGCAGCTTCTTAAGTCATAAGGCAGCCAAACAAACTAAAAGGCTTGGTGTTGGAAGGTAAAATATTTCAAATCATTGAGCTCTCAATTAAATAGTGAATCTAGAGTGATCTGGTAACCAGCAAGCCGATGAAAATTAAACTGGTGAAATTTTCAAATCCTATCTGCTAGTGTTCGAATGAAAAAAATTCTGAGTGTGTTACGACATCTGTGGAATAAATTGAACCAGAACGTAGAGAACATGATCATGTTGAGATATGTTGCTCTTTCAGAGCACCAATGGCCTTTAAAAACATCTGTTTCTCTGCTTTGAGGCAACAATTAAGCATCGTCCGAGCACAGCTTCTGAGCTAACTTTGTTGTTGGACTTGCACGGAGCGAATCCTTTGTTCGACCGTTTGTTTGACGCATAGTTTGTTGGCACTTTTTGAAAAACGAATTCGAAACAAACTTTGACCGAGAATCGTAACGTTCTCTAAAGCAGGGATGAAAGTAATGCCTTAAATAAGTTTGTATTTAGGTGCATGTTCTAATGCTCGTGATTTTCTGTATGCCCATTCGAATAAAATATTTGATCAAATTCTTTCAACCATGAATATAATATTATGTTCTTGTGGAACAAATTAAATTTTGTTGATCAGTGTTTTAAAATTGATTTTATTTCCAATCTTGGGGTGAAATGAACTAAAATTAGTTATAATTTGTAGGAATAATATGACTAGAGAGAAAAATGGTCAACTAAAACTGCTAAAATCCTAAACAATGAACTGAGAACCACGCTCACTGTTAACAATGTTGAGCTGGAAACGGTATTGAAGGCTGGAGGTAAGCCTTCGTGTGAGAGAGACTTGGTCTTTGAGGCGATAAAAGTCAAATTGTACCTGCTTCGAAATCTACGGTTAGAAACATTCCTTGCTGCTTCTCGAACATCTGGTTAAAATCTTCAACTGGTTTCTGCAATTGAAAATGCCTCAATTTTACGATTATACACTTGCAACAGGCAATGTGCAAAACTGAACATGCGTAGCATTATTAACAATAAATTTAATGGACCACCAACATGGGGGCGTCTTAACACTTGAAGAATGAAATTTCTGTACGCCAGGAAACCTCAACGGCATCCATCGGATCATTTTCTCCCCGATAAGTTTAGTTTCAAGTCACAAATACTTTCTCTTGCGCTAAAATAGAGAACGTATCTGATTTTTGTAATATTAAACCTCAATGATAAAAAGATGCCTTGCTATTTTTACTGATGAAAACTTAAAATGAAACTTTAATCCTTCTTTTAACTTACTAACTTCATTTTTCTCTCGAAAATGTTAAAAGTCTACGGTTTTTGTTGTTATAATTTAATTGCATTTTTCTGAACTGAGATGTGAAGTTTCAACAGCGGATACTAAGTCACACCAGCAATGTTGAGCAGTTTGTCGACGGTTTAGTGATTTAAACGAAGCACGCTAAATTAAAAGTGTATTAGTTACCAATAATATATGAAATATTGATATAGTCTAGGATGTGAAGAATTTTTGTACCATCGTTACTGACACAAGTCTGTAAAAACATGGACCACTTGAAAATTTAAATGATTCCTGCTCGACAATATAGGCCATTTTTAATGTATAGGAGTGTTGTATGAATGAATATATTCAGTAGTCGTTCTACCAGCAATAACACAACATTTTAAGCAAACGAGCTCTTAAATTCAGGATAACGTTACAGAACGAACATTATACATATCAATGTTCTGTTACATGTGAAATAATTAAGCTCTTTTTAAAATAATTTCACTATGCTCCATGTCGCAAATTTCTCGACTGAATTTATCTTTCTTCTTTCCAGGCCGAGCTCCTGCCGCTGGGATGCCTGCTCGCGTTTGCGGTAAGAACAGTTTTCCTGTAAGCAGATACGTTTTAATTGGCAAAATAATATGTTCAAAACTGCATAACTAAATTATAGAAAAAGACCAAAATTGTACAAATAGACACGTTTCTGAAGAAAACGGTTCAAATTTTCGGTAAATCCCAATTGACTGATCAATTTTTCGTCAATGAAATTTTTTGAAAATTCATCTCTCAGCAAAATGATTTTGATTTTTTTCATACTGCTACATATTGATGGTCTCTAAAATTGAAGACCATAAGTGTATCTTGAATGCAATTATGTTTGAAAAATATTTTTGCGTCTGGGGACATTTAAGAATTCTGTGTATTTATGTATATCTTTATGTTTACTAGTACATAATTTATAAATGTACCTATGGTGGTGATAATGATTTAGGTAATTCACAATTTTTTAAACAAATCTCATTTTTTTCTCGTCAAATCTTTTATTCCAAGACAATAGCACTCTCTTTAAAAAACATAGTGAGATCAAATTGTTGTTTATATTCGATCGAACTATTTGGAAAATCTAATATTTTGAAGAATAAGGTCGAAAAATAACATATAATCGATCATGAAATGCAAACAATTTGGCATTTGCAAAGTGTTTCAACAATTTTGATTCAACATCTGTGTTTGTGAAAGTGCATGTGAATATTTGCTGAATTTCTCAATGTGTACGTACGAATGTGACATCACACCTTAATTAAACTATTCTTCTGCAATACACTTAGAACCTTTGCAATGAAATTTTCGTATTTGCATTAAATTCCCGCGATCAGAAGAATGACTTCATGAACACTTTTCACAATATTTTTGCTAAGCGTATCATTTGGTTTTTATTGTGACAACCTAAAGAATAGAATAGAATTCGAGAAAGAATAGAATTCGAGAAAGAACAGAATTCGGGAGCGAATAGAATTCGAGAAAGAATAGAATTCGAGAAAGAATAGATTCGAGAGAGAATAGAATTCGAGAAAGAATAGAATTCGAGAAAGTATAGAATTCGAGAGAGAATAGAATTCGAGAAAGAATAGAAGTCGAGAAAGAATAGAATTTAAGAAAGAATAAAATTCGAGAAAGAGTAGAATTATTCGAGAAAGAATAGAATTCGAGAAATCATAAAATTCGAGAAAGAATAGAATTCGAGAGAGAATAGAATTCGAGAAAGAATAAAATTCGAGAAAGAAAAGAATTCGAGAGAGAATAGAATTCGAGAAATAATAGAATTCAAGAATATTATTCAAAAAATCTTTGAGAAGTTACAAGGCTAAACTAGCTGTTTCACAGACCAAAGAAAGTAGTTCTAGATGTTAAAGTGCCAAACTGTTAGTTTTACAGCCCAAGGAATCTAATTCTAGACATTGACGAGTTAAACTGTTCATTTTACAGCCCAAATGAACAAATTCTAAAAGATGAAGGGCTAAACTGTTCATTTCAATCTGTGGAAGACGTAGAGTTCAGAAATAGGTTAGTCGAATTATATAAATTCAAGTCTCAGTGGAAATCATTGAAGGGTGTGGTCGTCTTCTGCTTCAACTTTATTTTGCTCCGAGGTAAAATGCTAGCCATAGTTTTCTTTGAAGGATCATTTTCAAAACGTAACGAGCAATGGGGAAATTATATACTAAAATGCTTCATATTTCCAGTGATGGCAGAAGAAACGGGTTCCTGTTACCATTTGTGCAGAAAGTGATGGAAAATCGTTACTAAATTCGCAACAGCTAAAATTCCTAATTGTTTATGGCGAGCGTTT
>JACJUY010004192.1:0-16400 GCA_014220935.1 Platorchestia sp. MABIK | reverse complement strand
AAACAACCAACTTAGTTCATTTCCGTTGTCAATAGTTAACAGGTAGTTTTTAAGGATAGTTTTTGTTTTGTTTGTTTTTTCAATTTATTAACTTTCTAATTCATTTCATGTTTTTTCAGGTAAATTTGTTGTTTGCTGAAGATGAGCGAATGATCGAAACGTTCAATTTTATTGTTTTACCTGCAATTTTTAATTCGAGTAAATGTTTTATACGGTATTTTTAGTTCTCTCCTTTTTACTGAAAATCAGGAAGCCTCCCGATAACTTTTTTGCACATATTTTGATTCATCATAAGGTTTCATAATGACCTGACAATTGAAATAAAAGAATGGTTTATGGTCACTGAAAATGAATTCAGTGAATTTTCTAGTGAAAACTTCTAGATAACCCTGTGTCAGGCCCCGCGCCAGTATGGATATTTTCGTATCTTTAGAAATAATGTTCGTCGAAATTTACTTCGAGTATCATAGATACTCGCCAAACCCCCTTGAATACGGCTTGTCCGAAATTCGGAATAGCGACGAAAATCTGCTCTCTGGAATTTCGGAACCTCCTTATCTGCTACAACCTAACTGAGAGCGACTGAATTCCACTGGTCTGCTCCCTGGAATTTCGGAACCTCCTTATCTGCTACAGACTGAGAGCGACCAACGAAACGGTCCGCTCCTAGGAATTTCGGAACCACTATTGAAATCCTCAACAACTAATGTAATGTTCCTGCAAATAAACTCTGAAAATAAACCGAGTACTATATTCCCTGAGAAGAATACTGGCTCCCAAGAAGGACCAGCCTAAATGCTTTTCAATAGGGCCGAACAGGATTTGCGCACCTAATAATCTATCAACTGGCTCCCAAGAAGGACCAGCCTAAATAATTATCATAAGGCCGAACAGGTTTCGCCCGCCTAAACAATCTATCAACTGGCTCCCAAGAAGGACCATTTAAATAAATATCGAACAATTGGCGCCCGAACAGGGACAGCCAACAAATCGATAAAGAATATACCTAACACCCTGGAACCAAGTATTTCAGTAGATAACTTGAAACGTTTCTAATCAGAGACAACGCATATGAAAAATTGCGATTCTTTGATATAAAGTTTCCGAGAAGTTTTTTTGGAAATGGAAGGCTACGTAAAAACATTGATAATTCTGTTCAAAATTAACCAAAAAAAAATGTTATTTGTTAGAAAATCAAACAGAGAAATTATGCTATGTGCATCGCATTTGAAGTTGCCTTATTCTACGCTAACTCAACAATAATAATATGGATCTATTGAACAGTTCTTTAGAATAACAGGATAGATTTTTTCAACAAGAGAGGTAAAAGCAAACAGAAACTATATCGAATCAATATTGTTAGCTATGTTTAAAATACTAATTTGGATGAATTTGATTGCATTACAAAGGAAGTGTCACCATTTGGGAACTAAGTTTTTCAAATTATTATTGAATTTCTAAAGCCTAATACACCTAGCGATTATGAATGTATTTTAACAAAAAGCCAGCCGATCCGTTCTTCCTACATTTAATTTGAAAGCCTTCATTCCGAAGAACTCTTTTCTAGAACGTAGTTGTGACGGCATTAAGAAGCGTACCTTTGCTCATCCCTCACTTAAAACCTGTCACGAACAAAGAGAATGCGTTAACTCTCATGTACCAGTGAACTAAATAGCTAAATTATTCAGAAAATCGCTCTTTATAGCAATGGAAACTCTAAACAAGACTTGTGCACTTGCCTTATAAAATTATACTCCGTCGAATTTTGGCAAAAGCAAATCTTGGAAGTACTTCCAAAAGTACTATGGCCTACCAGATCAAAATTTAGGTTAATTTAATATGCGTTGTTCTGTTATATACTCATATAGGCCAACTGTTCAATGAATTAGTTCTTCTTTTATGGCATTGACTGCTAAAAGACAGCCATTTTGCTCTTTCAGAGTTTTTCACCGTATTTAGTTTTTGAATAGCAGCAGAAACCGTTTTTTGACCCTTGATTAAAAGCATTCAGATTCTCTTTAGATTGTGTTTTGTTAAATTAAAAGACATTCACGAATTGTTGCAGTCCGACTACACCACGCAGTCTAACATATTATGGTGCATGCATCAATACGTATGGACTGCGTGAAAATTTGAATCCATCATATAGATTCTTTTGGTTTTACTATGCTTTGCTCTTGGCTTTACACCGAGGGGATATAAATATGATATGCAGTGCAATCTTTGAAATAGAATTTCGATCTATTTCAGTACAAAGAAACGATATTTGAAACGATATTCTAACTAGAAATTTTTCCACGTATACAAAATGCACTATTATGCAGACTGCCTGGAAAGATATGAAATGAATAGAGTTCAAAAATAAAATTCACGAAAAGGAACTTCTCTGTAGTTCTAAGTCTACTTTAATTCATCACTATAGATAAGGTAGATTTGTGAGCTTAAATATTAGGAATTTGTGAAGAAAGCAGCAATCCAGTGATAGTTGCACTTCTGCTAAAACAAACATTCGTGTACGAAGAGTACGCTGTTCTAAACGATGCTTCTATTTTTCAATTCTTGCTAAATTAGGCGGAATTTAGCAGTCTGCAAGAATTACTTATTTCGCTACTGTTCAAGTTTGTCTTGTTTAGGAAGGAAGCAAGCTAGAAGGTGTCTAAGCGTGGCATTTGCCATTGTATTACAAATATAAACAACAAAATTGAGGCCATGAAGATTATGTGCTCAGTTGTCAATATGGGAGCGCATTCAATCGACCTCAAGTAATAATAAAATATACAATCCCTCTCGTACATACATGAAAATCATCAGTTATTATAGAGGTTTTTAGCGTTTACAATTTCAGTATCATTTTAGTACATTCGTTTGGATTTACATTTTTGCTAGTGTGTTTTCATAAACGGCAATGCTCTCCAAAATCCCACCTTTGCTCCGGAGAACAAACCATTCGAATCTGGACCCGTTGCTAG
Organism: Platorchestia sp. MABIK; assembly: GCA_014220935.1. Lineage (NCBI taxonomy): Eukaryota > Metazoa > Arthropoda > Malacostraca > Amphipoda > Talitridae > Platorchestia > Platorchestia sp. MABIK. The sequence goes on along the minus strand of JACJUY010004192.1, from coordinate 13,431 downwards.
TGTGTCGCCTTGGGAGAAGCTTGAGTTCAGACTTCCACGAATCTGTCTTACGGCCCTCTCTCACTTTTAACTTACTACCCTCTCTCGCACCTGACTTCCTTCCTTCTCTCACCCTTTACTTATTGCCCTCTCTCGCATTTGTCTTTCGGCCGGCCCTCCCACCTCCAGTGCTCCCACCTCTTCATTGCAACTTAGACACTAGATACTCCAGTTACGTGTCAGATGGTCTTCCCTGCAGGTCAAAGACTGGAATTTGTCAAATCGCACTATCTGCATTTCGAAAACTGAAACTTGTCGAATCTCCTTTCTTAAATAATGGGGGAAATCCACTGAATTACCCTAACTGTTAGGCCCATTTTTACCATACATCGAGTCAGAATTCGCCGGTGGATATATGCGGTGTGTAGCTGCTGTGGGACAAGTCCCCGAGTGAGAGACTCGACAGTGATGGGAGACTTCTTCTGTTACCGTGGAGGTACCGACTCGCATCTGCGTGTCTCTTTAGTGACCTGGACCCGCTACCACCATCTAAGCTGAGTGATTAATTTCGATTCCTCATTGATAGTTAAACAAATAGATATATATAGACACATATATTTAAATAAATATATGTAGTAAGCTAGAAATCGTTCATGATGTGCTTAAAAAGCATGGTTTTTCAACGTAAATTTTAGGGATTAAGTTGTGTAGCTTTTCTTGAGATTCCACCGACTCTGTCAAAATTGTCTAGTCAAGATTTGCTGGGTGAAATAGAGCCATCGGAAATCTATCACCCTTTTCGGTTCCTAAAGAATTGATTTCTCTAAATATAAATTCAAATACTTAGATCCCCATTCTGATGATGGTTTGATTTGGTTGCGATTCAAGAACATTTTGAAGAGTCTCTTTCGCCAATGATTGAGAAGTGTGACCGATCGCTTAGTTGTTACTTCGCTGAGTGTGCTGCACCAGTTCTCAAACATAAACATAATCTCAAATTTTAATTTACATCAAACTCGGATTTTTGCCTTATCGCATTTGCTTACCGAGTCAAAAACAGTCCATGCAAGTGTAAAGACAAAGATACTCGTCCTCTAATGAGACTTTTGAGAACATGGGCGAAGCGTGAGTCAAATTACTTATACAAGAAGGTCTAAACTGTTTTGTGAATAAGAGGCATCTAAATTTAGAAGTAACTTTTGGTTTATGATAATCTTTATTTTTCGATGAACACTGTGGGGACAGAGCGTGAGGACTTTGGTATCCACACCTTGGTTTTGTGTCTTATCAACAAACCTTCAGCGCACATCTTAATTGTGTATCATCTGAGCACATTCACGTAGGAAGAGTCCTATGCTTCTATGAGAGCAATCACATCTAAATTTCGGTAAAGATGTTTGCGTGTTATGGTTTTGAATCAAATTTTGAGTAACTTTGTACGACAACGATCAGTATTGCTCGGGAGCGTCAGTGTAATATATGCAAAAGAAATTTTGTAATATTTCCTGAACGAAATCATTGAATGGTCTAAAATTTCACTTTATATTGTTTTTAAATTTTCAAGGCTAAACCTTCTAAAGGCAATAATAATTCTAAAAGCGGGCTCGGGTTGGAGCTTTCTTTGCTTCAACATTCTCGTTGATCTCCACAATGTTCGATCACATCAAAACTAGATTATCGAAGAACAGAAGAACGAGTCCTGGTTAATCAGAGTATACACTGATTTTTCGACAGTATTGTTTGTATTATTCGTGATTAAAAGAATTTAAATTTGGGTAATTTCGCTTTTTGAGGTGTAAGTTACAAGTGTAGATGTGCAATTTTGGACGTACAAGTTTGGATGTATATTACAAGTTTAGATGTGAATTGCAAGGTTAGACGTGAACAAAACAGGGAATTTCAGAGAATAAGATTTTATGTGCCGAACCCCGGCATTTTGTATGTAAATCGACGTTCTTTCATAAGGTTTGCGTAATATCTTCCATTGCAGTGATAACATGCAGTGTACATTTAGTGTTTGAGAGCTCTTTCGGAAGAAATTATTGTCGAAAAGCTAAAGATTCGCAAAGCTGAATGAGGCCCGAACACATCAAGTAACCGGAGTACTGGGTGACACAGAACTCTCCATAGCAAAATAGAAAGAGTTTTAAAAAATAAATCATCAAAAATTTGTTTTTGTAATTGTTGAAGTTATTAGTGCCACCGTTCTTAGCAAAGAATGTATTCTACTAAACCACTTTACCTCTCCAGTGCGATATGTGCGCCATATGACCTTATTATCCTTATTAGTGAAAATTTTGCTTTTTGCAGTCTAACGATGAAGAAAAGAGCAAAGAAAATAGCTGTAATAGGAATCATATTTCTTTAAAAACACTTCAATAATAAGAAAGAACGTTTCGATCAATTTGTTGGTTATTCTCAGCTTTCTGAGAAATACGAAAATAAAGAGTTAGAACAAAGTCAAAATACATTCAGCAGTGGAATTTATGTAATGAAAAGAGACAGAAAAACTATACTAATTGCAGAGGGAAGGCTGATTGTGTTTGTTTAAGACAGGTTTATCTTTTGAATGAACAGAGATTCTAGAATGCGAAGGTTTATTGCACCGGATGTAGAAGAAATTACTTTAAAATCGTCTAGCCAAACTGGAGGGTCACAACTCTCTGCATGAGAGTTGTGACCTCAGCATCCAAAAATTATTTTCAAGATTGTCTCGCCATACTGAGGGGATGAAGTTACCAAAAATTGGTGTATGATCTCATGTTAGTTTCAAAATTTTCAATTATAAGCTTAGAAAATGCAGTCAGATAGGTAAGCAGAGGTTTTATCCAGGTAATAATATAAACAACTATTTGATTTCATTGCCCAATTTAAAACATGCTGAGTTTTAACAATAAATTGTACATGTCTGAGTCTAATTACTGCGGCGACAGTGCCAAAGAACTAATTACTTTCTCTTTTCTAAGCAACTGCTGGAAGAAGAGTCGAATATATTAGTGGATGCTGATGGCACCTCGAAATTTGTCCTTGTTTTAATTGTTACAGCAGATTCTCCGATACCTGCTGATTTTGATATGATGTAGGGTCAGTGACACAGAGCTGTACCTGGTACTAATTTTTTATTGTTGTCGTTCACTTTTTTTTTAAATTAGGATCTTAGCATTTTAAAGTTTAATCTGAATTACGTTAAATAGCCTGTTGTTTCATTAACGACAACGAAATACTTGACACTTTAAAAAGTAAATCTCATACTTTACAAGAATTTTTCATGCTTTATTTTACCTCTTAAAATCGAGTATTTCAAGTTGTTTTGTATGATAACAAATGCCAGTTTATTTGTATGATTCATCATTCAAACTGACTTCAGAGCGCGTTTTCAAGTCTGCACAAAAGTGAACTGGTCATCACTTATGAAGTTGCTATTTTATTATCTTCACAAGCTCATTTGCCCACGATATAGAAGGTCGCCACGTCCTAATTTATGAGTAATCACTTGATTTAGAAATTATTTTTTTATCTTGAATTCTGTGATTTCCTTATTATTGTATGTTGTAAAATAGGCTTATTTAGATTGAGGGACAGTAAATCGCTTGCAATATGTACCATTTCTTTTAAACAACAGGGTATTTTAACAGAATGGCAAATGCTATCAATAGTCTCTTCACTTGATATTATATTGCTATAATCAGTCCCACCCAAGAGGACATCGTCACTAATACAAAGTTAGTTGCTACGAAATTCACTAAGATCAGTCTCTGAAAACTTGTTAAACAGTAAGACGTACATCACCCTCGTTCGTAAGTTAGTGAAATACTGGTACTAAACCCCGTAGAATATTTTTCTCCTCCGTTCTGATGAATAACAGTTGTCAGTTGTCAGACAGTTAAATGAGAAAACTAAGGTTATGCATGGTGAAACATGGAAGTAGTTAAGGGAATTGTGTTGCTCAACTTGAAAATTAGCTCTATGAAACATCAAACTGATTCCAGTCTTTACAAAGGTCGTACAATTAACACAGTCTTTAGTCTCTCAACATTTTGTTTCGTATTACACCGGCACAATCTCACCATCGGTACGAAGCTAGCCAGATGGACACTGCATTCATATAAGGCTTACACCTAGGACATGAAAACTGTCCGTACGATTTAAAATTTAAACACGCATGATTGCGTACTGCAGAATGCACACCTCTCTCATTCCGCAGTACGCAATCATGCAGAAAAATGTAACGTACCGATATCCTCCAACGACTTCAAAATCTTAGATTCGACTTCAACTTCGTATGACTTTAGGATTGTAAAGTCGTTACAAATTTTTAAACGAAAACCGGTCCTCCACAATTCCGATAGTGCATATCCATTGCAAATAGTGACTAGATAGCCATTTTGTCGATTTTATTTTGTGACATGTTTTTATTTTTTGTTTTCGTGATCGCTTTTAATGACTGCTTACAACATTTTGTTTCTTCTTTTATTGCAGACATAATGATTTGTATTTTTAAAGTGATAATGGAGCTGGACTCCGAAACGTTCTCCAGTTAAATAAGATTAGGTTCTTTTTAATTTTCCTCGTTTTTAAATTTCTAATCAAGTTGCGATTAAAGCAATCAACTGACCTGTCCAGTCCTGCCATAAAATGTACATAAAACGAAATGTTCTGTATTTATGTACTTGATGTCGTTCAATGTAGGTACTAAGTACTGTCGACCTCTATCTCTGATCGATGTTCGTGCTGATACACCTTGGATATCAGCATCTTTTTTAGAAATACGAAGGAGAGGCACACATAGTAGAAATTAATATTTGAGACAAATTCCTCTAGTGATCAAGACTGATCAAGAGAAGAAAACTAACAGTAACGTGTATTGTACACGGGATTCAGGCTGCAGAACATTTTGTCTCGCAACATCTTGCTTCATCATAAACATCAAGTTCATTGTTCATTTGTTAGCTCGTGAGTTACAAGTAAATACTAGCGCCAATTTTGAATAAACCAAATTAGCCGAATTGTTGTCGATACCATTGTATTGGAATCATGGCCCTGCTGAACACTTCACTTGCAGAAATGCGTTGTATTCTGTCGACAAAAATACTTTGCTTCTAGTGGATTCTATTACAAAAATATCTTTCAAGTCATCGAATTGTAAAAATTGCTATATATGAATTAATTGAAAAAAGCGTTTTTGCGTTCAACTAGCAAAACCTCTTGAGGAATATTTTATATGAAAATATGTTTTCCATTCTATCCAAGCCACTCACGAGATTGTATTTTATGTGGTAGCAGCTATGAATTAGTCTCGGTGAGCTGACAGAAATTAAAAGTAGCTTTGCTGATTTTGACTTTTCTCATCAACCTTTCACCTCGCTGGAAACAAAACAAAATTTCTGCTGTAAGATTTTTATTCTTAGATTAGGAAATCAAACATTACTTCAAAGGGGTAATTAGGATAAATGCAAATGTTAGTGCAATGTACAGACAAAAAAGCGTGCGAACTCAGAACTTGATACAGTGTTAGACTGCTTGGAATCAAGTAAAAGAATTAATCATCCATTCATTCAATTTGATGATATTTTCGTGCTCAAAAACTTGCTCGTGAAATTTATAATCAAGCGAAACACAAAGTGACTAAAATATTTCAAAACAAATTAAGACAATATTTATCCCCTTAAAAATGCTGTCCTAACACTCTTAATCAGTAACATCGACGCGCTTTTTTGCATCGCACCGATGCGCTCAGAAAAGGAACAAATAAAAAAACAAAAAGGGCGTGTTGTTTTCAGTTCATAGTGAAACTTCCCAAAATTCCACGTAATTACATTTTTCATTGTACGCTTTCAAAATTTGTATAATTATTTTCCACAAATGAGGAAAATATATTTTAAATGGATATCGGATTACTTATTCGTATTGGCGTTCGTATCCTAACACTACCCCAGACCCTCGCATCTCATGTAGGTGACAGCGATCAAACTTCATCTCTTTACATATGATTATAGTCAAGGTTATGGTGATCCTCATCGTGTATTAGTCATTCTATTTTTTGATCCTACTCAAGTGATTTTAGCATTGTTTTTGAGGTCATTAACGAATTTGGAAATCTTGTAGTCATTACGATATTGATAGTTTTGTAGCCAGTACCGAGTTGTTAATCAGGCACTAATTTTCGTTGGTCTTGTTGCATCTTGGACCGAGTTGTTAATCCAGTAGCCATCACAATGTTGTTCCCCTTCTAGCCATACTGTTCTCCTAATCACATAGTCTTTCCTAAATTGTCGATGATGTAGTAATAGAATTCTAAAACCCTCTCTTTTACACCGCAGCTTTGCCCTGTTCTGTTTCACCTCCGCAAAAGCTCTCTACGCACTCTTACGTGTTTCCTCAATTGGTATCGTTTCCAAAACATGTAGGTTGCTCAGTCATCGTCTTTGTCGTCATCTGCTGCAGCTAGAGCAGCAGCTGCTATATCAAGATCGTTATCGTCGTCATCGTCATCATCATTATCATCATCATCGTTCTTGTTATCGTCAATATCATCATCATCTTTGTCATCATTATCATCGTCTTTGTTGTCATCATCGTCATTATCGTCATTATTATCATCGTCCTTATCATCATCCTTGTCGTCATCCTTATCATCATCCTTATCATCATCCTTGTCGTCATCCTTGTCGTCATCCTTATCATCATCGTTTCCATTGTCATCGTCCCGACCGCTGAATTTTTCCTCTGCCGCCTGCGACCACAGCCTCAGCTCAACGGCGCTGGCGTCCGAGCCCTCGTCGACATCCGCCTCGAGTCCTGTAAACGACACAAGAAATTAGTACTCAAATTTATGAAACAATGCAAAAATTCAAAAAATCCAATCGCAGTCAGGACCCAGAAAACTTTTAATGCATTTTGGTTCTGCTTGAAACTTTCAGTGCAAAACAAAGTGCAGTTCATGATTGAAAAATCTTGGAAATTACATTTCAAGTCCAAATTTCACTTCAGGTTTACACAAATCTTGCGTTGTAACACATGTAAAAGTAAGTGATGTTATGAGCTGGTACATATCGCAACAAATTTGAATGCTTAAGATAGACCGAGAATTATACATGACACCTTGAAATCCATTTTTATGTTCATCGTTTGCTTTGCTAAAATCTGAAACAATTGAAATTAGATATCACGGGATCAATTACACCATCAGCTGTTTTGGTACGAGTGTACAAACGATTTTAATTATAACAGTAGGAAAAAATCAATTAAAAATCAAGTACCTGACAACTGACTGGGCATTTGAAATGTGCAGTGCTTGGTCGATTGTACTAAGTTGTATCCCAAACACAATACCATTCATGCACTTCAAATGTACTTATAAATTCTATGGTCAATGGACCCAATCCGTGAGCATTTAAAAATCAACAATTCTGAAAAACAGTTAGCATCCTCATCCTTTACTAAATAAATTGATGTTTTGGTGGAGTTGGAATAGTAATTCCACAATTTATCATCGTGTGGCTTCTTAGAAAAATGTTCCCAATTTTATTCAGGTAGCATATCTTAAAACTGGCAGGGGACTAAGTGCGAAAATGAATTCTCATTATCACCAAGACGAAATAATTAATGAACCTCGATTCAAAACCCCATCCGTTTTTTGGTGTGGGCATTAAATGCGAGTACTAAAAATGTCATTTGGTAACTTGATTTGCTTATAACTCAGAATTTCGATTATTTTTTGCATCTATCATGAAAAAAGGTTCAAAAGTTTTTAAAACACTGTAGCATGTGAACAAAAAGAGCCTTTCAAGTTGAAGTATTTACTGAAACTATCGATACTTCTCCGGGGGTGGTAGGAGCCGACACTCAACTTTACCATTCCGGTGGTACTCACTTTCAACGGACATGGCGCTCTGAAAAAAAATATATACCAGTTTAATTTTTAGTACGAAATAAATCACATGCACAAATTTCATACCGAGACAAAGTCTTTTTTCCTTAAATTATTTCTCGAAGGTACACCTCATTTCAATTATTCACTGTATGCCGGCCTCGTCTTTCATCAAAGTATGTAGTTTGTAATAATTTTCCATTCTATGTATTTCATAGAAAAATTTCAAAAAAAAATGTTCAAATAACGACGGCAAAGTAAAAATTATTCATAGCGCTTTCTCACTAGAGTACTGATCCCTAAGTAACTTAAACCAAATATTTCCTTCTGCCATTGCAATATGTGCTTCAATAAATGGGCATTTATTTCTGGAAATTCTACATTTCTTGTTGGACTTCTCTAACTGCACAGCTAATGAATAGTATGCATTTTATTCATAATTGAGGTGTTTTCATCCAAATTTTAAGCATTCTCCTTACCGCCAGCACGACGAGGCATCCAAGCACGAGCAGCTGCATCTAAAAGAGAATGGCATTAGAATGACATCCGATAATACCGCACATGGATTTAAGCCTCGGCCTTTTGAGTGAAATTTATCGTTTTTTTTTAACCTATCGTCCTTAGATTCGGTTGCAAAATATGAACCCCCCATTGTAACTCTGAATTATATAAAATTATATCAGCATTTTCCATTGAAACGTTCAGGTACCGTAGCACCTTGAGAACACAAAGTTTTCTGTATTATCAGCTTCAGTTGAAAGCATATGAAATATCCAAAAAATGAAAGTAAAGCTTCAGGCTAATAATTCAGAAAAAACAAGATTTAGATGAAAGTAAGATAAAACTGAAAGTTATTTTCAAGTGTTTTTAATGGCATTGGAATTAGTGCGAACATTAATCAGAGCGGCTCCAAGGAAACAGACACAGAACGACTGCGCATTCTCGTCTCAAGTCATTCAGGTGAGGCAAAAATTTTTCTGCTTTTCCCTTATGATTGGAAGAATGGCGAGTCACAATAGTCACTCAGCAATACAAATATTTTCCATGAAACTTGTAAACGTTCGTTAAATATCCTGTGCTGATAAGGAATGAAAATAATTCGACATTCAAGGCTGGGTCAGTTTCTGTTTAACTGGAAACTCAACAGTTCTAAAAAACTTTCGGGTGCTGCCAAATTCTCTGTTTGAGGCGGTATGATAGACAGTACAAGTCACCCCCAATTAATCATAACTTGAAGTCCAACCAGCTTATATAAGAATGGCATTTATATGCATTGATGCCCATCAAGTCAGTTTGATTTTGAGTGTCACGTTACGGTGCTTGATAACTTCTGAGAAAAGTTATCAAGGACAATTGATTAAGCAACGAAAAATGATTAAAATAATCGCTCACTTCTAGTTACTTGTTCATACATGAATAATGGAATATTTTAATAAAATATAGAGATCATTATATCTTCCCAGATACGACTTCACAGGTCTCGCTAAAATCAAAATTCATAGGAACTGGGCCTCGCAAGCCCGAAGATGATGTTATATACATCAGCGAAAAATGGTGAATTTATGCTTAATTTCAACCTACGCTACACGTCTCTAAATGAAATTAGAGTTGATAATGAATGACAAAATTTTTCTATCTTTCAAATCGATCAGACTAAAACAATAAATGAATCAAACACATGACAGATTTTTCGTTTAATACCTTAATATTGAAAATCTGTTTGACATAGTTAATTCTCCAGAAAAAGAAGTCCCCGCTTTTACGCGTAAGCCAAGGATACTATTTACTTTCACCCATGTTAACTACTTTTCCAACTGAGTAGTTCAACTGAATATTTCTTCTCTAATCCATGTATATCATTGCTAGTATGGCTTGATGCATAGATGCTGTATATTGAATTGAAATTTGAAAAATCTATGCGACAGAGCATGCCTGTATTTTTCCAATAATCCATGCCTTTTTATCTTTCCATGGTTTTCTTTCATTCTAGAGTTTCACAAATTATTTTCATACCAATTCCCTAGAAAATTTCTGTGTTGTGATGAACATCGAATAATCAATTCTTAAAACTGTTCTGTTTTAATGCACAACGCTATGAATTGCAACTTGCATATTTATCAGTAATTGCATAGAACTTGAGTAGAGCAAGATGATGAGTTCCAGTGTTAGTACTCCAAATTGTAGACAATGAGCTGTAGCTACTGCATCAACTGAAATTTCAGTCATATATAACTTGCGTTCTTGATCAACACTGGTAAAAGTGACACAAACTAATTAATGAAGCCTTTATGACAAGTAAAGCAAGCAAAACACCTCCACTTCAGGATATTTCTAGTGCCTTCACTCACATGGAATCATATCACACAATAAGTGCGACATGATTCCAAATCACATTTTACTGTGATGCCAATTTCTTGGCATCCTATAGGAGAGGAAATTTTTTAAGGATAAAAACTTTACGAAAAACAGGGAAAAACAATCAGTACTGTTCTAAAATTTTAGTTTACACGGTTATGTTTTCGAGTAATCCAGACACTTTTGAAAAAATTTTCAAAAATTATTTTGAAGAAAGTATTTAGAAATTGTCCTCACATTCTATTGCCAGACCATAAATACTCATAGCAGCCTAATTCAAAAATTTACCTTCATTTTGCGAGATTTTATTGGGAACGACCTCAAAAAGTCACGGCAAAGTATGCACAATTGGCTGCGTTTGAACGAAGCTCAGGTAGCGCTGTGACGAAGTGGAGGAGGGCACCTCGTTTTAAGCCGCCGCGGCTCGCAGAGACAGGTGTTCACATTTACAGCGAGGTTGCATGGATTGCCATCAAACGAATGTTCTAAAGTTTGTCAGACCTCTCCGAATGAAAAGGCTTTTCTTATTTGCAGATGAATTTTCAATGGTTTTAAAAATGGGCTTTAATACGAGGAAGAATAGTGAAAAATGTCTCTCTTCGTTTCGTTGTAAAGCCTTTCAACACAGCTACGCCCACGCTCATTGCTTTGAGGGTGCTCTCTATGATGTGATTCATGTCGTGTGCACATGTGAGCAATCAAATTCATTGCTGGTTATATGACTTTATTACTGCAAAATATTAGGTACCACATTTCGCGACGCTTTGCTAGCGAAACATTTTATGAACTTGTCAGTCTCTCCTTTTACTTTTTTATGAAAATTCCGACCTTGTCTTACGGTTCCATATTGGCTGAACTTCAAAATTGCATCACTTTTTGTTAGAAAATTTGAAGAAACTAAACCAACAATTTCAACTTCAAGTCGTTTGCAAAACATTTACACAGCGTTCGAAGTAATTTCCATCTCTTAAATTTACAGTATGTTTGAAACATGAGTTCCACTTAGACAACGTTCAGAAGTGCTGCTTTCAAATTTTTCGTACTGATAACCCCTGCCAAACTACATGACTGTCAAGAAGATTTCTCGACACCCAGCTATTGGTTTCCATTTGTGCGAGAGATCTCCTCCTAACGTAATGAAACTTCACCCCATAACAGCAATAGTGTTCATGGAAAAAGTACGTAAGTTCGTCATAGAAATGAAACGCATCAACACTATGATTGTTGAACGGTTCAGGAAGTTTCTGGATTGAAATTTTCAAAAAATTAAGACAAGTTCTCTAAGAAATTTTTAAGCGTCATTACCTTCTACAATTTACGGGCGTTTACGAGTCCGATGTTCTTGAGTTGATGAATGCTAATTTTGTTATTTTGGTCGTCAACTGATGGTAATTTTCACAAATTTTTTGTACGGTCTGAATTAGACGCATCGGAGTTGAGGGCCACCTCGGCACGAAAATTTGGTCAACGTGAGGAATAAACTGTACAACTGATCCACAAGCACTTCAGAATTTTTTTTACAAATTGGTTGAAATTGCTTATCCTTATTTCCAAGCGTTTTTACATTCAAATTTGCTGCAAATTTACGATTACTGGTGCCAATGTGTTGTTTACTAACAAAATCATGTTAATACGCTGAAACACCGATACTTCAATGCAATTCCTTGAGAAAAAAATATAATTTAAAAAAAATAGATCTCTAGTAGGTTAGTACAGCATTTGTTAAATAGGAAGGCAGATTAGTTTGAGTAAACTAAACTTTCTCATCATCGCAGCATCCTAAGTTCAACGTTAGGTAAATTCGACAATCTATCGATCTCTTCTATTCGAAAATAATTTTCATTCGGAGGCATTTTCAGCCATACCATAGTGCAATCCGTAAACAGCATGTGAAACTTATCCTTTTCACTATTCTTACACACGTACATCACTAAAAATACGTCGTTCACATCGTTTCTTGACACAAAAACAATCGGTAAGGCCAATATTTGTAAATTAGGATCCCATATAGTACTTTGAAAAACATTTTCATAAATGCAGATCATTAGATTCTTAATTTCATAAATTTGAACCTCTAATAGCATTGGCTTGTGAGCTGAGCACAAAAAATTCGAAACGTAGGTTATTTCAATCAATTTACCTAACGTATATTTGTATCTCAAATTTGTTCATAAGATTTTTCGTTATACATCACATACAATTAATGAATTCGAAACCATCAATTCTTCAGTCAATTTCCAACAGTTATCATGCATTTTCACCAGCCATGACCAATATTCGATACCCAACAATCATAATTATTACTGAAATTCCTGAGGTCATAATAAAAACTCTTGGATTATCATCATCCCGTGACGAAAGATGAGTCATAAATAGCCATGCCACTCAGACTAGGAAGTCGAGAATTATTGTTGAAGCTAGAGCAGCAAGGCGACACATCATGTGCTCCTCCCTAGGAGAATGAATGGAACAAACGAAGGGAACCATGAAATGAAAACCACTTTAAATGCAAGTAAATATTTATTATTCCCAAGCCACATCGTATAAATTAAAAATACATCCCATACAAAGTCACTTGCCTATGACAGCATTTATAAAAGAAAATTTAAAATATTGGGGCAAGTTAACAACCATCAAATGTATGTAGCGGACATCAATAATTTCGGTACAAAAATCCAAACGCAACCAATCTTAAATCTATTTGGATTATACAGGTAACATTGGCGACTTCATAATAATCCTTACGATGAGTGTTTAGGCCTGAGGTTCAATGCTAGTCCGAACCGCATACCGGAACCTAACAACCGATGCCGCTAATGACAAGGAGGCGCGATAGCGACGTCGATGTCCAGCACAAACGCTGGTCTCGCATCGCTTCCAGCGCTCAGCTGTCCAAACTGGCAGCCGCACCCGTTGCCGTGTCCTCTGCCTCCTTCTTCGCTACTACTGCCTTCTTCACTACTGCTATCTTCTCCACTACTGCCTTCATCACTGCCGCTGCCTTCGTAACTACCGCTGCCCTCTACACTACTGCTACCTTCTCCACTACCACTGCCTTCTCCACTACCGCTCCCTTCTCCACTACCGCTCCCTTCTCCACTACCACTACCTTCTCCACTACCACTGCCTTCTCCACTACCGCTCCCTTCTCCACTACTACTGCCTTCTCCACTACCACTGCCTTTTCCACTACCGCTCCCTTCTCCACTACCACTGCCTTCTCCACT
>JACJUY010004191.1:0-74874 GCA_014220935.1 Platorchestia sp. MABIK | reverse complement strand
GCATCCTGGATACCCTATAACCGACGTGCGTTCATAAAAGATCAGCACCACAGCACCAGAGAGTATTCCAAGGGAGCGGCCGGGCGTTCTCTGCTACCACTCTCATCTTTTTGAGGAGGTTCCAGCACGGGTAAGACGCTCGGCCAAAGAGAGGGAGGGCCGCTGGAACCCCCACTTGGGGGGTTCAGCTTGTCCAATTCATGATTACCCAGTGTAAACTAGGGGGGTCCATAGTTGCAAATTGCTGGTGACCCTGGTGGAAACCCAACCCAAAAATTATCATTATTATTATTCTGTATCCAAGGGAATTGGCGATCCCAGGGGGAATATGTAAGGTCCCGAGTAGAGAGTTAGGTAGGCTTTTTTGTTAAAATTAATTTTCGTTTATTATGGGATGAACAATCTTTTTTTTTTGAGTTCACTGCTGTCCTGTTTCTCAGCTCCTACTACTTTTTCATTAAACTTTTTTCTTGTTTCATGAACTTCTTTCTGAACGTACAGTTTCAATGCACCTTGTGCATAGATTCCGCGTTTCCTTGACTCCATATTTTACGGTGCCTTCTTCCTTCCTCTACTTCGAGTGTCTTTGTTGCGGTTAGGGAGCCTTAACCTACCATTTGATCTCGAATCAACGTTACGCAAAGTATCGACATTACTTTTTTAACATCGTAAATCACGCACTAGGAGTCCCTAGGGCTTCGCAAGTTTCAGAAAAGTTGTATCTTAACTTTCCAGCTTGCGTGTTAATGTTTCAACTTTTCTTCTATCATTTATTTTTTTTCCTTTCGCAATTTCTGATTTTAGCGACGACAGTACTCCTAAGGTGTGGTATAGTAGCTGGAATGTGCTCCAAAATTGTCCATGCTAATTGTCTCTCGGTTACTACAGGGTCGGCCAGAAGTAACTTACCCTTCTAATTTGATAATAAAAGTAAAACAATGAACGCTAGGAAATTGAAACTGATTTATTAGAAACAAAATTTCATGGTTTATCAACACTATTGTTATTAACGGGTAGAGAAAGGATATTGTTGGGAGAGTGCTTTCCAAATAACTTGATTTTACGATTTGGTAACATCCCTTGGCCTCCTTGTTCTCCAGATTTGTCCCCATGCGACTTCTTCCTATGGGGCTCCAGTAAGTCACGAGTTTATGTAGCCAATTTAACAAATTTACAAGAACTTAAAAGCAAAATTTATCATGAAATAGCTCAACTCTCGCCAGATACACTAAGGAGCGTTTTGGAAACGACAAAGAAAAGAGCCCTAATTTATCTAAACAGCCGTAGCACTCATTCGAACGTATTTAAAACTTAGCGTTGATAAACCAGAAAATGTTATTCTTTCTAATTAAACATGTTTCAACTCCCTAGCGTTCATAGTTTTCCTTGTATTAGCAAATTGAAAGGCTCTGTTACTTCTGACCCACCCCGTAAATGTATAGCTATTGGTGTTATTTTTTCAGTTATGGTATTAAAATGTTTGAGAGTTCTCTTCACGTTGTTCTTGATGTCATAGCGGAAAGGTATTTCTAAGAGATTTCAATTCTGCAAGATAGATTTCACAAAATGTGTATTTTACGTTCCAAGCATCTGGTTACAGCTGAAGTCTTATAATTTGTTATGTAAAACAGGAAAGGAAATGAGATTTGTAATTTCTAAGCAGTGACAGGAGGAAACACAATTGTGGCCAACCTGTTATATGATGGGGAACCTATTCATTTTAAGTACGGGAATTTGTTAAAGAAGTGAATGTATTCGGGAAAATATGATGTTAAATCTGAGTGGACCCACCCAGTTCAAGTGGCGAGGTTGTGTTTGAAGCGTTGTATTACGGTTTGTCTAAGTCCTAGAGGCTTGTAGCAGTTGATTTATTCTGCGGCACAGTTTAGAACCAAAATGGCCGAGCGTACTGCGCTCCTATACTCAACGCTGAGTTGAGAAAGGGTTCCACCGCGGGTCAGACGCTCAGCCAAAGTGGGGGTGAGAGCTGGAACCCCAACTTTGGGGTCCTAGCTTCAATCCTTCCACATTTATTGGTCCCTTGCATCCATGTACCCTGGTTCTTCAGGGAAAAATTACGAGTACTTGCTATATTGGCCTCAATCTTTGTTCACATGGTGATTGCATCTTTATGATGACGGGTAAAAAGAAGCAAATGTTGTGATAAGTGTTAGAATGTCCATGACGGCTCCCTTTCGGGTCGCTCATGCTAAACGGTAGTTATCGACATTTATGTAATGCTACATTGCTGTGCAACGAATGGGGGTGAAGTTCTGGAGAATAATTATTGTGGCCCGACGAAAGGAGGGCATACTTTATGCTATTGTTGAAGTCGGACATGAGTTTTGTTTTTTTGGTGAAAAGTGTATTGTATTGAGTTGTATCACACTTGACTGAGTAAGATGGAATATGCGAGCAATAACGTGGGAATTGATGTAATCTGTATAGATAGCGGAGAAAGATGGAAGACACTCATGGCCTCAGCGTACCACATTACAACAGCACAGTAACTTTGGTAGAAATGCCAAATCGACATCTAAATTATCTATGACCGAAGTTGTCGTTAACTGAGTCTATTATTATTATTATTATTATTTTTATTATAATTCATTTATATTATAATTAACCGGAGCAAGTTGCATATTATAGGATGTGTGCCGTATATGTCTACAAATATATGTACATATATTTAAATATATATAAATATATATATTTAAATAGAGTTATATATAAATGTATATTTAGTAATTAATGGACGTAGTGTTCTATATTTAATTGCTACAATAATGCATTCATCGATTAAATATGGATGTAAGGCTACTTTTGCCCTGTAATAAAACTAGGCCAAATGTACGTTTTACTGTATATGAGGGATTTTCACTAGGAAAAGTGTAGCTGCTCTACTGACTACAGCAATACTGCCAATATTCCTGTAGTTACTTAAAGCAGCTACACTTTCAGTTCAACGATGCTCGTTTTTCAAATTTTCAGCTAATTAAACGTCGATCATGGATACAGAGCCATTTGAAAATTAACTAATCTTGATCACACGTTCTTTATAACGCAATATGATGTAGCGGTGATTATTTAAAAATCGTCTGAACAAATCGGTAGGTAAGAGTAAGAGAGCACAGCTGATTATGAAAAAGATGCAGGAGAAAGATTTGTACGGAAGATTTGTATTTTCACGAGCCTATTCTTACAATTTGAATACATACAAGGCCCATAATCTATATAGTCAAAAATAAATAAGCATTAAAGATAATGGACATCGTAAAATAACTAATCCTCTTTCTGTGTATGTCGTTCAACAAGTATTCTAAAAGAATTGAAAACTTTCTTGAAGCGAGCAGCATTTTTTGCCAGAGTAATTTCATCCTGTGGCTAATTTACGTTGACAAACGATGAACTCTGTGTTCCTTTCTGAAATGTGAGGTAACATTATGAGGACTTTCATTCGATTTATCCTTTTATCACTCGAAAAGAAACATTTGAAATTGAGAATTACAATGAGTATGCAAGTCGCTTTGACAATCATCTTCTACTAGGCATTTATCGGAAACCGACATTCACGGGTCTAGGAACTAGTTTCTTTAGTTTTACTCCTTTTATTTTTAAACTGAATAGTTTGAGAACACTTCCTCACAGAGCCTTTGACTTGTCATCAAACTATCATAAGTTTTGCGACGAACTAAATTATTTGAGGACATTTTTTTCTATTAATGGATACCCTCAGTGTCTTTTTGACTATACTCTTAAAACGTTTCTAAACAAAATGTTCGATAAGCCCAAGGTCATGGTAGCTACAGTTTCCAAATGTGCTTTATACGTATCTCTTCCGTATATTGGGCCAACTTCTGATGAACTAAAGCAATGTTTAACTAGGAATTTTAGGAAATTTCATCCCCAACTTGATTTTAAGTTTGTTTTTCGCAACAGTTTCCAAATAAAAACATTTTTCCAGTATAAAGACAGACTTCCGAAAGAATTGCTCTCTAGTATTATATATAAATATCAGTGTGGAACTTGCCAGAGTTTCTACATAGGGAGCACTCTGAAACAGTCTAAGATTAGATTTTACCAACATCTGGGCAAATCATTTAGAACGAATAGGCCGCTAGCAACTCCGTCTCAGTCTGCGCCTAGACTTCACTGTGAAAGCACCAACCATATTTTCTCTGTAGATGACTTTTCAATTTTGGATTCAAAGTGTGGAAGCGATCTCCGGATTTTAGAATCATTGTACATTTTTAAGCAGAAACCCGGTCTTAATTGTGATCAAAGTGCATGTCAATTGTACATTATATAGGCTGTATAAATATAGCAATTGTTGAAATGTCAATTTTTACATATTGTTGATCTTACTTTCAGAGCATTCATTGATAATGAAGTGTCGTAACTAGCGCTAGTCTGAATGCCCCTTTTTAGAAAAAAATGAATTTTATTCCGTTTTTTGTGGTTTTATTCTTGATGAAACTTAGATTTCCAAGACACGTACTCATCTCAGTAAAGCTTACAAATTCGCGTTGCAGAGCATGCCGGCAGAAGCTATCGCACGAACCGTCCTCTTGCTACTCCGCACTCAACCGTTCGATCCCATGCTGGAATATGCAATCTTCCAATAAAATTAGAGGATTTTAAAATTTTAGCCGCTGCTTCAAGCCCCGTTGATGTGCGCATTACGGAATTCCTCTGTATTTTACAACGAAAGCCTGTTTTAATGACTCCCAATCCGCTTTTCCTTTGCAAGTGGTTTTGCGATTTTATTTAGTTTTTCTTTTTGGTTTTTTGTTACTTTCCTTTTACAGTTACTTTGATTGATTTAAATTTTTTTCGGAGCAATTTGTTGAAAATGATTCATTCAGTCGAAACGTCAATTATGACTGTAAAGCTTTTAAAAATAATGATGCCCATCAAAGCCTTATTCCTCGGTTTTATTTTCGCACTCTAGGCGTCTATTATTCGCAAGTTTGTACCAGTCAGGTTTTTGCTGGAAATGAAGCAACACTATCTTAATGATCTGTACGCATAGAGGTAACACCGATTGCTTGCAACTCACTCGCAATTCCAAAAGTATTCTTTCACTTTTAATTGTAAACGATGGTTTCATTTTGATTTTAAATAGTAGTGCCTTGACGAGTTTTTCTTATTTATTGCAGCCAAGTGAAATTTTTCCTACAACAAATTCCATAGGAAAGCATCATACATGGGTCATCTAT
The DNA here is from genome assembly GCA_014220935.1 of Platorchestia sp. MABIK. Taxonomy (NCBI): domain Eukaryota; kingdom Metazoa; phylum Arthropoda; class Malacostraca; order Amphipoda; family Talitridae; genus Platorchestia; species Platorchestia sp. MABIK. The sequence continues at coordinate 69,655 of JACJUY010004191.1, read as the reverse complement.
CTTTGTCATTGACGGCAATTTTTTATGAAACTTATTTGAGGTTTTGTGAGACAACTACAGTCCTTCAGAAAGCAGAAGTAGATAAATGGCTGTAATAAAGTCTCTAGGAAAAATATTTAGTTGTCGATTTTTTGACCGCTAACAATTTCTATACGTTTTCTATGATATTTTATACCTGTAACGTATGGCTAAAAAACTCAACGTATACCTAAGCTTATTGACCAATGTAGGATTTGCAGCGTCATGCTGAAACGACTGAGACAGTAGACACTCTAACATCCTCCACCCGTAGCGCTGAAAGTCGCTGCAAAAATTCAAATACAAGTGATGCTACTAATTTCAATATGATTTTGAAATACTTGAAGATCAAGACATGAAAATATTCACACTCTGACTGCGGCTGGTAAAACTGAGGTTTAATATTCAACTTACATTTATAGTCAATTGTAGTAAGCAATGTTGAAAATAGTAAACAATATCTGGATCGTGCCTTCACCTAGTTTTTAAGACGTATTTGTGAAATTTGAGTTTGTGACTACAGCCGGTCAGCAGCATTATGAAAAACACCTCCGTGGCCACCGGTGGCTCACTTCGCAGTCAAAGCGTAAAGTGCGACTTCTGCTGTTGGAATACAAGATCCTAATTGTTTTCGTATGAATAGTATATTATCATTGCACTAACACACATTCTTCTGTGTCAAGTTTTTCTTTATAAGAGCAACGAGGCTATCAAAATCGATGATGTCGTGAGGAAGAAACTGATTTAGTAGCGGAGTTCGAGAGCCTGCAGTCGTTTCTCAACTGATGAACGTTCAGTTGGCGGCGTTGAGAACGGGTAAAGGCCATTATAGACGTGCGGAGTTTTTAACGTCAGTTGACTACTGGTGTACACATGAAGCCACGCCCATGAGAGTACCTGCGTGCGCAACTGCAGCTGATGCTTATAACACGTAGTTGCAGCTTGCAGTCAACGCAGTATCTCACAAGCTTTCGTATACTCGTCATGTCGTCCTTTGATGATAGCGAAGAGCTAGCTTTGTGTCCAAAGTATTGTATGCAATATCCCTTCACTTACAAATTTAAAGAAAAGAATCTGAAAATTTACCTAAAATAGTTTCACTTCCCTAAGCCCTTTACCAAAATTATGACTATTGGACGGTGCATGTTGCATGAACATACCTGAAGCAAGCATCGGCATCTACGGATGCTTTATTTCCAATTGAAGCATGATACATATCACCTTTTACATAGGTTTTTCAAATGCCTTATAACTAACACCAGGACGCCATGACGCTTTCTCCCGGTCAAAGACCGGTACCCATTTCAGACACCTGGGTAGAGTGGGGTATTGTGCTTAGAATTTTTTCTCCTATACCAAACAGAGAAAATCACCACCAGCGCCGAGACTCGAACCAGGGTTTCCCGCATGGAGTCAGGTCTTATAGACACACGGCCATGGCTGAGAGAAAGATGATGTAGTTTCGCAGATAAAATCATCTATCAAAAAATTAAGAAGATCGCAACACCATAGTTTTGGTTTGTACACGTCATCAGTTCTACAACCAAATTTCTTTGTTTTCTTCATAGTCATATCTACCGTGTAATTTGGGAGACTGTCTGAAATTTTCCGATAAGCGTCATCTTTAGAGTTTCTATTTTTATGTTCTTGCAGTTTAGTATTCCATAAACATGAAAAATCTTCGAACATCTCAATTAATGTCACAACATTATCTCGAGAACGCCATTGTGTGCACGTCATGATACCGTGTAATTTGAGAGACTGTGTGAAATTTTCCGATAAGCGTCATCTCTGGAGTTTCTATTTTTATATTCTTGCAGCTTAGTATTGCATAAAAATGAAAAATCTTCGTACATCTCAATTAATGTCACAACATTATCTCGAGAACGCCATTGTGTGCATGTCATGATACCGTGTAATTTGACAGACTGTGTGAAATTTTCCGATAAGCGTCATCTCTGGAGTTTCTATTTCTATGTTTTTGCAGTTTAGTATTCCATAAACATGGAAAATTTTTGTACATCTCAATTAATGTCACAACATTATCTCAAAAACGCCATTGTGTGCACGTCATGAATGTCTGCACAGCACTAGCCACATTATTACCACTGGCAATCTTGCAGCTGCAGTCAATTGAATCAAGACATGCTTGATCGCGGATGTTGACTACAGCGCGGCTGCGAGTAGTCAAAAAGTGGGCGGGGCGTTGAGCAAATGTGCGGCGTTTAGTGCACTTGTAGTCAACTGACGTTAAAAACTCCGCACGTCTACAATGGTCTTAAGAGGACTGTCCTAAAAATATAGCCAGAAAAGTATCATCGATTAGCACAGGGCGACTTCTTTAATCAATGAAAGATCTTCTGTTTGGTCTTTATGATACCTACTTTCTCATATGATGTCCTTTTGTAAAAATGAAAAATTGAAGCAACGCAGAAGCCCTAAAATTCGAAGTCATTCTGATAAATGACTCACACCTAGAGATTCCTTCTCAATCAGAGTAAAATTTTCAGGTTGTAGCTTCTTGTTTCCATCCTAAGTTGATGTCACAACCAAGTACAAAACAACGAAGGCACATCTGAACGTGCAATAAATTAAAAAACTGCTGTGAAAACGGAAACCTTGTCATAAAAGTATTATCATTTTGTCTATTGTTAAACTTTCAGTTAACAAGCAGTTCCTCTTAAGGCGATGCGAAAAGGGAAATTTAGAAACAAATACCTTGAAAAGGCACCACCCCTGTAGCAAATGAAGCTCCAGGGGATGTTACTGAATATTCACTTTATCCTCTTAAGCGCCGCAATATCTAGTTTCCGAAATTGAATATTCTGAAATATTCGAGAATATTAAGTATCAATGCACCCGTTTTAGTATATTCTGGGACATTCTATTCCAAATTTTGGGTATTACCGATATATATGCATATTCAATAATGATTATGCCTGGAATATTTTTTAAAGAATATTCTATGAATATTCCAGGAAGTTCTAAACATCCTCATTTAATCGATTTACAGCGCGTGAAATGAAAGAACATATGTATCTAGCAATATCGAATTATCATTGGATGAGTATTCAAATATACATTGCTGCCAAATTTGCTACGTTTGCACAAACTTGGTACGATCTGCTCTAAGTGTCACTATATGTTGTACTTTTGACATTCAAGAAGTTTCACAGAAGAAGTCCAAAAAAAGAGCAACCTTATTTTGGGTATTTACAAAACATTTCATGTCAATGATCAAGAGGTAAATGAAACGAAATAAGAAATCCCTGAATGTACGTTACGCAACGCGTTCGAAACCAGAAAAAACGAAGTTTAGAACTTATGTCGTTGCCAGTGTCACGCTGCACTTCTCAAAGTTACATTTGTACATTAGATATAAATAGAGAGAGTAGAAAATTTTAATGCAATATTAGTTTTATTATTTGCTAATATTGCCAATTCATGATGTCTTGTTGACTGGGATTGGCGAGCATTTGAGGAAAGAGTTCGTTTTTTCTTCTGTACTCGTTTGGCCGTGGTTTGTCGTCGATCATACAACGGTTTGACGTTATTACCCGCCTCAGTTAATTTGAAACCATCGTGAGGCGTGGGTGTCGTTACGGCGTGTTCCTATGTGCTATCAATTCGGGATGAACTTCATTGAACTAGGGTAAATTTACCTGAAAGTGATCGATTGAGAGTATAGTTTCTTACTTTATGCGTTTAAAATTTCCACCAAGTCTCAATTTCGTAGGCAAGAACCTATAGACTGTGCATTGTGCAGCAGGAATTTTATGAAATGAAGTTAATTAATACATGTTATTATTGCTACTTAAAAATATTGACAAGTGCATTTATGCTGAAGTAATTTATAGCTTGTCTACACCGGGGTGAAGCACTTTGCTTTTATGGGACCTTCCTAGCTGAGGCTGTTGCATGAAACGTGCATTTAAATGATTCAGGATGAAGTATGTTAATTTTGTGTGAGTTATTTAAGCAAAAAAAACATGTAAACTGGTTGAAGTATACATTGTATTGAGTACTCATATATGGAAGGTATGTTGGCAACCTATTTTAAAAACTCGACTCATTTTGTTTTGTTCTACTAGAAAAAAAAAAAAAAGAATTTCATAATTGTGATGACAGTTTTACATTAACAATACTCCCCAGCTTTAGGTGTGGTCTACTTGTCTTTTGTCTATATTTATAAAACAAGTGCCACTCTCTTAAGGTATATTATTCAAATGTGAACAGGAAACAGAATGAATTTTGTAGATTAAGATTTGTAGATGAAACTTCAAGGATATATTTCAACCATTATCTTCATAAAAATGAATCCTTGGGAGTTTGTGTGACCACAAGGCTGGTACCTGAATTATGCTTACATTCTAAGATATTCAAAGGGCATGTTTCCATAATGGAATCGTTAAAATATATATGATTAAAAGAAGATATCGAAGTTAATGAAATATCTGTCTATTTTCTCTTCGGTTGTCTAACCAAATATGACTCATTGAAAAAATTATCATTTGATTAAGAAAGAGAATGCAAAGGTTGAAAATAATATCAGATATGTCGAGCCTTGCTTTGATAGTGAATTCAATAATTCAGGTAGTGATTTTCAAGAAAATATCTCCGAAGTCAATGCAGAAGAACCATGTTTTGACGGACAAGTGAGTGGTGGCAATAATAATGATGTTCAGAGTGCAGCCGTAGTGAAGGGGCAAGAGATCGCTGAAAGTGGTGATGACAAATCAGTGATTGATGACAGTGATTCAACTGTATTGAAAGCTGTTAGCAACATCAAAGAATCTTTTTCTAGTGAAAGTATTGATGAATTTTTTCAGAACTATTCTAACACAAATGATGAGCGCTTGCCTCCTGCTATTGGCAATGAAGAAGATGACAGTAATTCCACCACTCAATAAGAAATTTCCATCATTGATGAATCAAAAGAGCTTGAAGCTCAGAATCCTGCTGCTAGACAAATTGTGTGATTGGTATAATAAAAATAATGTCCCTCTGAGCTGCTTTAAAGAATTGCTGCTCATTTTGAGACCTTTTCATTCAAAATTACCGGGTGATCCCAGAACTTTACTTCACAAAGTGCATCGCAATGAATATGTTGGTCAAAATATTTAAACGCTACGAGATGGTGGTTTCGTATATTTAGGTGTTGAAAGTAGCTTGAAAAACATCATTAACTCTGATTGTTACATAAGCCCAATTTCTCTTGATTTTAACATAGATGGAGTGCCTATGTGTAAGTCTTCATCTGTATCATTTTGGCCAATACTTTGTTCTGAAAAATTTGATCTGCTGCATGACCCATCTACAAGCGAACTCTTTTTGTGGCCATTTACTGTGGTGAGAAAAAACCTGAGATAAAGCCATTTATGGCTGAATTCTGTCAAGAGATGAACATGCTGCTTAAAAATGGTTTGATGATACGAGAAAGTTGCATTACGGTCAATATCCGTGCATCATAGCTGATGCTCCTGCACGCTCTTTAATCAAGCAAACCATCGGGCACACGGGATATAGTGCCTGCGATCGTTGCGGGGTTAAAGGTTGTTCTAAGAAATTACAAAGAAAAGGCTGTACTAGTCAATCTATTTCTTATAACTCGTGTAGTCAACCAAAAAGAACAAATCATTCATTCAGATAGAAAACAGATCCTAAGCATCATAAGGGCGTTTGTCCTCTTGATGAAGTGGAAATAAACTTGGTAGACCTGCTCGTGTTAGATTACATGCATTGCGTTAACCTTCGAGTGATGCGACGTTTGTTGAATTTTGGGTCAATAATCCATCATATATGGTGTCGGCATCAGGAAAACAAAAAATGAACGCTCAACTTTTGAAAATATGAAAATTTATCCCCAGAGAGTTCAACAGGTTACAACAAGACCTAAATCATTTTGAAAGATACAAGACAACTGAATTCCGAACACTCTAATTGTATATTGGAGTGATTTGCTTCAAGTAACTTTTATCGGAGGATATGTACAAACATTTCTAAATGTTTTTCATTGCAATGTGCATTTTTTGCGACGAAGAACAAGTTAAAGACACAGAAACTGTGGATTACGCAGAAAAACTGTGTCGCCTGTTCATCAAGCAGTTTAAAAAAAATTACTCAGATGTAAGTGTTGTTTTTAACGTTCATTGCCTTCTTCATATGTCCTTCATGATGTCCGAAAATATGGAGCTCATGACCAAATTAGTGCCTTTCCTTATGAAACAACGTTAGGGAAAATTAAAAGAAAAATCCGTTCTAGTAACAAACCGCTTCAGAAAATATGCAAGTGAATAATCGAAGGAGCTTTTGATAATACAAATATTAAGAGTGTATGCTAAAACAGTTTGAACAGCATGATCCCAGGAAGATTGAAAGATTCGTGTATCATGCTGAAAGATAGGAAGGTAATGGTGGTTACAAAGAAGAAGAACCACATGTTGATAGGCCGGCGGTTCTTTCATAAAAAAAGTGTCTTCCATTACCCATGCGACTCATCTTTCGTACATGTATACATGGTAGGGAAAGCAATGGAGAACTTGAATGTGAATGAGTCTGAAATTTATAGAAAATGCATGATAGTGCCTTGTTCGGAGAACTACGTGATCTTGCCACTGCTACAGTAATTTGTGTTAATATAAATATTTATGTTCAACACGTCTCCAGGTATAAACTTCAGTCATCACAATGTGGTCATTGGTGTTATTTCCAAAGGAGAACAACAAAATCGCAGGGATACCAAAATCCTGGTTACTAAATGTACAGGGCGCGGACACTCAGTGTTGCTATTGGCCAAATAAGCCAAACGCTACTATTAATGAACTTATAAAAGCACAGAAAGCACCTCAAACACCGTGGGCAGTGCGTAGTTGTCGTATAAAAGCGAGCAACACTGCAACTTTTGAGTTATTGGAACAAGCCCTGAAAGCCGCGGAGATTCCTACAATAGACGGAGATACCTCTGACAATTCTGGACATGATGAGGCTAAGATGACCTCTGAATCCAGCGATCCCGAAGTGCCAGAGCCTCCAAGGAAGAAACAGAAGGCTACCGATGCATGTAAGTACATACAGATATTAGTTTTGAATTACTTTCTAGAACATTTTGTTTTCAAATAATTCAAATAAATGCGTTTTTGTGGGATGGTAGAAATGCAATTATGTCTGTTTTTTTAGAAATCATTGCATTTGACACAAATGCCTTGCTTCAACAATCAAATTGTTGTATGTATAATAGGAACATGACAATTACGGATGCCACGAAGGCCACCATGTTATAATCCTCTAAATACCTCTACACGACGTAAGTAGGTTTTGAATAAGGATTGGTTACGAATCATTGAACAGCTTGGAAAATTTAAAAATCTTTCTTTGCCAAAAATTACAGTAGTTGATCTTGAAACACTACTTTTCATCATGAGGAAATTTCGTGATCAGATAATCAATCATATTTTCTTTCGAATGAACTGATAAACAACTATACTGTATAACTGTTTCACTCATTTTTTTCCTCCTGCTGTGTTTTGTTACTGTTCTAATACTGCTTCAGCAAATTAGTTTTACAGTTACTTTTTGAAACACTCAATTTTTAAAATGATCCTGTGAGAGGCGAAGTAGGCTATTCAATGGAACAATATTATTCGCATAAAATGAGACATTTACGTTAACAGCATGTTTCAATTCAGTGAAAATTTGACTTGTTAGTTGATTTCTTATGCTTTGTAAATTTTAGCGATGAAATGGTTCAACTATAAAATATGTTGACTCCATAGTTCATAAAACTCATGGTAAAATATTTATAAAGCATTTCCTCTACAATGCTGCATACCATCTTGCTGAAAGAAGCTATGCGTTTCAGGTCTTTTCATATATGATCAGTGCGCACAATTATTCTCATCAAAAGGTACAAGATGACAATAACAGTAAAATTTTTGTTGGAATTAAAATACCGGCAGTCATATCAACGAATTATGCCATATTTAATAAATGCCATGACTTTTCACTAGTGCATTCTTCATCTCCTTAATTCAGCTCACGCTACGAAGAAACGGATCGCTAAAATTTCAAGCATAAACGCGAAAGATGATAACACCAGTCTCCTTGCATCAGAAAGAACAACTGAGCTTAAAAATATTAAATCAGTCATTATTGAGCACGGACAGAAGACATCAACGAAAATAGAGTTACCAATTGCAGGAATGACAGCGCTCCATAAGGAAGTGAGAGACGAGCTGCGTGCGTTCAAGAAATCTCAGATGTCAAAAGAACAAGAATCATCATATGTAAGCCAAAGGCTTCCTAAACTTCCGATTAAATCAATGACTGATTTTGATCGTACTGAAGAAGTTTTACTGGTGGATTCCGAGAGAAAAATATTCATGAACATCCTTTCAAACTTTGGAGGAACCCACCTGAGCAGCTTGGTGAATAATATAATGAACCGAGTACTCACCAAAGACCTGGCCTTACAGCTCAGCATGCAGCGCCGTAGTGGAAAGAAACGGCCTTTCTGTACTACACAAATCTGCATGTGCATCCTTGGTAGGTGAACCGACTATGTAGAAGTAACTATAAGAACTCAGTAGGGTATGTTAATGAATTATTATAACAATTTTATTGGAGAAAGAAAGCACCCATTGAATGTTGTCTGAGAATATTCGTAGTTCTCTGGAATTAAGGAGTAGCGCTTTCATTTCATAACCTTCAAACTAATACATTTGATGTATTTTGAATGCAGCTAAATAAAAATAACATTTTCTATTTCTACGACAATGGGTCAATTAAGAAAATTCAATTACACTGATAGCGTACGAATATTTTTTGAAGTTCCTAAAAATTTATATCGTACTCAAAATCATGAATAACATTACTGATATTTTGGTCTCACTTTGCATCGCAGGTACTTAATATTTCATCACAGTTACTGTATATATTTAAGACTCTACATTATTTGCACTGAATTCTAGTTCATTTATAGTCATAAGTTTGGCATCTAACTATATTCTACCCAATTTGAATGATTTGCAATGATTCAATAGTCATTGCATAGTCAACATCAAATACATTTCGCTCATACTTGCAAACCAAAGAATTCTAGTGTTAGAGTGCGGTATACATGTGCGAATGTGTATATAAGTTGAACTAGAGGCAATATCATTTCAATTCATACAGCTAACCCGTGACTGAATTGTGGGCGTGACGCTCTATTCGTCACGTGTGACGGTAACAAAAGTGGTAACAATTGCCGTGTCTCATTGTTACCACATATGACACTATTGAGCCCTCAATAAAGAGCATGTGTGGGCCTGATGGACAGATACACGAACATCAAGACACACACGGTGAAAACAAAACATTCTCGCATTTCGTGCGAATTAAAAATAGTCGAAACAACTTTATTATCTACGATTTTAAATTTTTTTAAATTCTTCTGACATCAGTATTCATAGAACAAATAGTTACAGCCCTCTTGGAATGCAAAAAAGATGCATTGTTTTTATCGTGTTTACACAGACAGAACAATTTTGTCCTTTTTAATAAATTTAAGAAATTCAACTAAACAATTTCGTCACTCCAGGACCGGCAATATTTTTTGCTGCATTTTCAATATGATTTAGTAGCAATGTATGTTTGATGCAGTTGTGTTTAGTCGATTCAGCTAAATCATTTATTTGAACTTTCTATTTAGTTACTGCAGCATAAGCTTTCAGGCTTGATTGAATGAATTTAGTCAAAACCGCCGGCAAATTGACGCAATATTTTCGTATGATTTGCTAAATTCTTTATTTACCACAATAATTGAAGGGCACAAAGCAGAAATAGGCCAACGAAGTTTACGTAACCTAACAACTGCAGTTGTAAATAAACTCATATATTATGAAGAATCAAAGTTGAAATCTATTCTAACGTCTGAATTAGAATAGCACAACCTTGCCTCCATATTGAGGATAGTCATATGAAATTTTCAAGAGATATGATCACCCTGGCAACTGCGGTTATTAGGTTAGGTAAACCGCGCTTGGCCTACTTTTTTTCTTGGCTTTCAATGACATTGCATTGCCATTGAAGTAGAGGCCACTAGGAAATTAGCAACACTGACTTTAAAATCGAGTGGGTTTTGTTGAACAAATTTTAGTAAACTTGACTGTTTTGATTGATTGAACTTAAGAAATAGTCAATTCAACAATATATGAATATGCCTAAAATGCACTTAGTCAATGTGACAAATTTGTTTTCAGTGTGAAGTTGTGTGTGTACCAGTCCGTCACACACGGATCGACATATTTCTGGGGCTAAGTAGGGTAAAATTTAGTATCTATGAATTTATCTTAATGAGACGAAGCTATATGTATTGCTTCCACATTTAACCCAATTAGAGACAACGGATAGTGCGTCACTCCCCGAGCAGACATGGGTGGGCTGTCTCGATGAGCTGGAGACAGTGCTTATAGTGTTGTCTCTGTGTTGGAAAGACGCCTTAGAATATCTATTTCTTTGTTTTTTTTGTAGAGATGGTATGAAATATCAAATGAGTTCAGTTGAAATTTGTCTAGCAGCATCGTCTGTACCGAAAATTGAATGATTTATTTCTTCATCAAGATATTCGCTTATCAGAAGTCGTGAAGAAAGACATCATCGGACGTGATGAGCAGTCGAAAACCATTTCAGCTTTAATTGGTAGTAATTTAGCTCGTGCTAAAGATCGACTGTCATCGGACATTGAACGAAAAGCTCGCAGTCTTTCTGGCGGTGGTAATCATGAAAGAGAACAAAGTAGTGTCAACACAGCGATGTTGGAAGTCGTAGCATCAACCTCGGTGCCATCTGCCATCTCCTTGCCTGCTACACATGCCCCCTCTGCCTGTGGTACCTCAATTGCTGCTTCCACTGATACTGCTTCTGCACCTGCCTTCACTGAAGTTGTTTCACCTAGCACGACAAAAACCAGTAGCAAAACATTTATTCTTGAAACTTCAGAATCATTGGAGTTTGAAATTGAATGCAATTCCGATTAATGTACTTAGTGACCCTATAGAGAGTAATGAAATATTTTGAAGATGAAAATTTCGTGACTGGCTGATTTGAAATGTTAAATTATAAATGCCGGTCCCTCAGGGGGAGACAACTATTGTATCTATGGGAATTAGCCCTCCCAGGGTGGAAGATGTCTGGGCCCTAGCTGAAAGTTAGGTAGGCCTTCCTTTGGTTGAAATTAAATAGATTTTTATTTTGTTACGAACCATCTTTTTTTGGTTAACGGCTGTCATTTATTTAGCACCTATTACTTTATTCTTCAACTTTTATCTTGTTTCATTAACTTCTTTCGATCTTTCTGTTTCTATGCGCAAGGTGTGGGGACAAACCTCGGGCATAGATTCCCTGTTAGCCTAATTCCAGACTAAATGCTGCCTTCCACTTTCCTCTCTTGGGATCATATTTACTGTAAGTGGTTAGGGAGGCTTCAACTAACTCATAATCTATTCCCAGGGGGAATAATTGCTTGCCGAGGATGATAGGACGAGGTGCACTCATTTTTGGTTAGAAGTTGAAATTATTTCAATTTTCATAAAATACATACGACTTTTGTATTGCGTTCTTGAGTTTTTTTTTTAATTAAATTCTCTAATGAATGCAGTTTGCGACAGTACCACGATAAAAAACTCTCAACGATTGCCGCAGAAGGTACGACACAAGGCCCTCATGGAATTACAGCATTTTGGTTGATGTTGTTAGTGAGAGCCTTGATCGTGCATTGGAAAGCGTTCTGAAATGAACATCTCTTTCCAGAAATCCATTTGAGAGCATTAGCGCCGTGCCATCACGTCATCACAGCACAAGTAGTACAACGTTTGTTTGACACGTTTGCATGTTTGCTAAATGAATTTTTGATTATAAATTGCAAATGATAAATCATGACAATAATTTGTGATTGAACGTTTCAGATAGTGACTTGCAATCTACACCGAGGAACTTCAAAGTCACTATACACTCGTACGTGTATAGTCAAGACCTTCAACAATTTTTAAGCATGCAGTGGGGAAGTCCATCAGACTACAACATCGGAGGCCCTTAACTGTATTTGCCGAATTTCGGCATTGCTTATTTTCAAGTAAGTTGATATTTTCGAGTTCGCAGTCTTTAATGTTAACGAATTCAATAATGTTCTCGTTCGTAAATTTATTGCCCCACTTTTAGCTCAGCCCTCACGGTGAAAAGTCTCCTCAGTGACAGTTAATCAGGGAGTGGGACTGGAAGTAACGCTACTACTCAACAAACAAAGAGTTTTCATGCATACATGCTCTCACCGATATTGCGGTCAGCGGAGGATGATAATGCATGACACTTTTAGCAACGCTTTCTTGGTAAACAGTCTTTTCAATGACATTTACCCTGGGAGTTTAGCTGGAAGGAGGGATAACATTCATCAAAGCTAACATTCATGACGTAAAGCGATGGGTTTCAACTGCGCTAACCAGAGAGCTCGATTTGAAAAATATGGTTAACATATGGACGAGCATGCGAGGCTTAATAACGTCTTTTCTACGAAAAATGTATCATATTTTATAAGTCAAGGTATGTAGTAGTGTAGGGTAGGTAGTGCATGTAGTGTAGTAAAAATGGGATTCCCATATGTCTGCACATCCAGAAACGACCAAATATACCTTCGCTGCAGTTAAAAATTTATAATATCCCCTGGATATTCTAAAGGAGCTTCTGTGGAAATCCAAACGGTTGTTCAATATCGGAAACGTATTTTCTAGAAATAATATTGTGAATTCTCATGAAAGTTATATATGAAGTTCTAACGACGTTCTTTATGGACTGTCGTAGAATATTCGCGAATGAATATACATGGACTTCCAACTCGATATTAAATATCTGTAGCGGATACACACGAATACTCATCAATGAGCACTCGGTAATATTCGTATTGGTACGAATTTGGATATTCAAATCCCAACATTCCAGAATTTTCGGTGATGTATATTCTTGAAGTTACTTTTGTGAAGAAACACGATGTTTATTTTCCATAGGGATATTTATGAATATTCAACGTGAAGATTCCGGTGAAATTGTAAATTAGGAAGTCAGGCGAATATTCACTAGGGACATTCGGGGATGTTCAGATGGATGCTTAGCGAAAATTCAGAGGACCTTCATTGCTATGTGGGCACACTGGTACTGAGTTGAAAGAATGAATTAGCAGGTCCAGCCTGCTAAAACTGACAAAAAGAATGTCTAGAACTCGTGTAATCACCCTTAAGATACAAAAAAAGAAAAGGAAATAACACAATCAATTCGCCTATGAACTCAGGAGCTCTGAATTTAAAGCATGATAAAGGTTTAAAGGAAACCTACCAATTAATAGAAGCTAAACTGTGATTAAATTTATTAGGTTACGACTCTTTCGCCAAATCAAAAAATGTCTCACGGGAGCGAAGAATATGCATCATTTAACACTGATTTAAGGAAGTAGGGAATTTATCCACACAGAATACAGTGTGCATAAAAACAGTAACTCAAAAGTGAAGAACAAGAAAGGACGACGAAGAGGGTGCAAAAGTGGTATGGAAACCAGCAGATACACAATGGGCCTGAAAGATTGACGACCCGAAGGCCCATCTACAGTACAGCTGAGGTAGTCTAACCTCTTGGGATCGCTAGTCCCCATAGCATAAGATAGACAAATTTCCTGACCTTCATCTATAGCCTATCCTACGTCTCCTTTGGAATGTCCCATCAATCTGTAGAAACTATGTTTGGCTATGCAACACAGGGTTAAACATGATGTCATTCTCCATCTTGTCATTATTAGAAGGACCCAGAGCAGTGATTGAAGTTACAATTTTCCCAAGATTTTATGTGTACTACCAAAGAATTAACACGTTAACCGCGATGGGTTAAACTGAAGTTCAATATTCCACTGAAATTTTAGGTCAAATGATGTTAGCAATTTTATGAATACCTAACATTAAATCTAACAGAGGAATGAGGAACGCACCACATAGGATGGAGATGAGAGAATGCAAAATCTGTGCACAACGTGTATGGGAAAAGTCAGTTGAGAAAGATGTTCACAAGGCAAAAGTTGAAGCAAAAAGTAGTTGGTGCGTAAAAAAATACAACAGTAAACCGAGAAAAGGTTGTTGTTAGCATAACAAAACCTTCTTTCAATAAAAAGAAGGCCTACCTTACTCTCAGTTTGGTACCTCACATTTCCCCCCTAGAAGTGCTAATTACCTTAGATACAATTGTTGTATCCCTATACGGGGAGTCCATTTAATACTATTAATTTGAAAAAAATTGTGAACATTTTTCAAACGACCCATCAATGTGTCGTATCGTATAAAATTTACACATAAACTTTTCTTTAGAAGTTAAATATCTATCTTGTGAAAATTCTTTAATTTATGATCGCTTAATGCCTAAAAAACATTTCATTAGGCGTCATATGGTAACATACTACTCAAAAATTGATCTCTACAGGCACATAAATTTCATGAATGAAACGAGTAGCAACGAAATGATAAATTATGAAACAGAAATTTGGACCAGCGGAAAAACGATAGCTTTGTGTAGAAGACTGACAGCCCCTCAAAATAAACGATTTCATGAAAAATGTTGCACTCTAAAAAAAAAATTACTTCAAAATAATGACTACCCAAATACAGAGCGGTTGCACGTAGAAAGAGTGGTCCCACACAAAACTAAAATTCACACTTGCCAACTACATCAAACGGGGTGTGGATAGCTATGTGGAAAACATTTATTTATTTTTGCAACACTGAAAGTTTCAGGCCTTCGAAATCACTTAGATACAAATCATTTTACTGAAAACCAGTCTCAGGATTTGAAAAATGAAAGTAAAAAAATGAACGTCACAATTTTAGATGAAGATTGTACAATCACGTTTTTTAGCAATTAACATATGTAAAACGGGATGTTAGTCCCTTAAATTTCTTACATGTAAACAATATTATTCATGTTTAATAGTTTTGAAAAATAGACGACATTCCATGCCAAGATTTTTACATCCTAAAAAATTAAAACATTGAGGTAGGCAACAAAGCTATACAAGCATTTGCGAAAAATTCCTTTGATTTCAAATCTTTTTATTTTGGTGTGTCACTTACACCGTAATTTAAAAAAAATGCAATGTTCACCCAAAGCCTCTGCATGCATTTCAGCCAAAATTCCTCATTTTCAAACTTGTGCTAAATAGTTAAACCTGCATACAAAAACTCTCGTAGAAGTTTTCTATAAGATTTGTGTATATTCTTTTGCGTCGGGACAATAACCCGTTCAAATTTTCAGCTTGAAGCTCATTTGTTCCTTTAGCTGTGATTAAAAAATATTTGAAAGGTACACAAAATTATTTCCCATGTTAGGTCTGAAAAATTACACTTTTCTACAATTTCTTGGTTTTTAGAAGCATGTTCTCTAGCCTTTCGTTGAAAGACAAGTAGGCTTAAGAATTCTAACAAAGCTTCCAATATTTTCGCTAGATACCGGTATTGCGTAGATACAGGAAAAATTGATATTACGCCTCCCAAATATAACGGTAAACTGAGAACAATCAGATTCAATCATTTTTATATTTTTGCCACCATAGAACGTAAGTTGTATTCACTTTTTATAGGTCATCGTCCGAGTTTACTTATGTTTTCTCGTTGCAAATCATTTCTCAGCCGGAACGGAGCTTCTCTCTAATCTTAGGAATAATGATCGGGAAATCTTGCTCACACATAGGAAACTCCCTTTATAGAAGTATAAATTTTGGTACATTTCTATGCCTATACAATGGAATTCAAATAATTTCGTTTAGAAATAAAAAATACTAATTCCAAATACATAAGTTAATGAAGGAAAGTATCGCATAAATAAGCTTTTCCCAGCCAAAGAGAATGAGCAGGCAACTGCATTGAAATGCATTTCAATATAAAATGTGAGCATTCGATTAACCATAAGCACGAAAATGTAAAGCCTCATAACGTGTTCGGAAATATTCTAAAAAACTCTCAAAACACCAATCCAAAATATCTCCAGATGTTACTAATATTGTGCCCTTAATAGTTCAGGAAATTAGGTTTTAGAAGAAGTTTTCGTTAACATAGATTATTAAGTATTTAACATAAATTCGTTATAATTGCATTTAAAAAATATTTAATTAAATAGAAAGAAGTCGCCAATAAACCTTGCAATGGATGAAATCAAGTATTCTACTTAGCTGGAGTGGTTGATCTTTCTGTTTAAAATGCTAAACATCGTTTCAAGCTAAACGTTTCAAAAAATGAAACAATTCATTACCCATGAACATGGAAATAATGCACAAACAGTATTTAGAAAACATCATTAATTTTCACGGAACATCAAGATGTTTACCCAGTTTTAATGAAGTCATCGAAATGAACAGTTTAACATGTTTTTCATATAAAATGCTTTAGTTATGACTGGATCCCGAATGAATTACTTCATAGAAGTTGAGTGCAGAGCTCAACAACTTGTTTATTAAAATCGTTAAACACAGTTAGCAAGAAAATATTTTACTTTTCTCAAAACATGCCAATTAATTGTAAATTTTAAACAATTATATACTTATTGTTACACATGTTAACAATGTGTTTTATTTTTCAAAGTACTATACTGCAGAAATGTTAGACAGGATGTTAGAAAATACACTTTAATGCTGATCTTTATCACAGAAGTATTTCATCAGTAAATTAATGCAAGAATTCTAACATTTGAAGAGAACTGCACAGGACAGTCCTTCTGTTCACAGTTGACTTTATATTTTGAATCATGAATACGAGCATCAATGCATTCGTATGTGGTGACCTTAGAGCTGTATTCATTAATTGAATGAAAAGAGTGTAAAGAAATAGTTTGATCAATCATCATTTGATAGAAGTATCTAAATATCATCAAATTGATTTCCCTTCCTGACCATATTTTTTGCGGTTTTAGGTTTAAAGAATGATACATAAATATGAAAATAAAAGAATAATGGCCTGAAACATTTTCTTTTGATGCAAACAAGGTTGCGAGCGGTGCAATTGTCAGAATTTTACTCATGGTTACGGAGTTATTCAGTGTAGGATTATCCATAGGTAAGATTTAACTTACAAGTAAACAAAATTTTCAATGTGTTACCTTACTTTGTTAGCATCAGGAAATTTTTATGACTGGGAAACAATAGAGAACTCTTTCAAATACTTTGTCACTAGTGACAGAAGCCTGCAAGGCCACCAAGGCTAGAAATAGTGTAATGGGCTCATGGGACAATTTCACCATATTGGTACGTGTCTATTAACGTTTTTTTTTGTCTAAGCTATCACAGATTAGCAGATCTACAACTTACTTCACTAGTTGAATTCTACGTACAAGGAGCTGATTCAATATCCCCACGTGTTCGGTTTAAAATTCGTGGTAATTGTTTACGTGATGCCACTGACACGTATACCGGTGCGATTCGCGCGATGAAATATACAGGAGACGAGATCAAGTCATTCATAGTATTAATTTATTCATAAATATATTGAAACTGATATGTACACTTTCATGAATGAAAGTATCAGTGAACTCTTTTCAAAACCACAGACACAGCCAACTGACTTAATAATATCTTCATGAGCTAAAGATTGACATCACTCAATAAAATATTGTCAAAGTTAATGAAATTCAGAAGTATCAGGTTGTCAAAAGTTTGAGTCATGGCTACGACCACGTTCTAAGCACTTAATCGATCTAAAGGACAGCGATACATCCTCTCAACTCACGTTAAAATCAGCAAGCACAAATAATTAAGCCGAAAAAGCATACACCTCGACTCAGCATGCCTGTTTGCACTGAGTCCAATGCCTCAGGATTTCAACCCCGCCCACCCCTCTCCCTCCACCTCCGAGCAGCTACAGCACCACCGAGCAGCTACAGCATTGTTGGGTTTGGGTAATTTAGGTTAGGTAAGTTAACTTGAGTTAGGTTAAGTAGGTTAGGTTAGGTTAGGTTAGGTTGGGTCAGGATAGGCCAAGTTCAGTTAGTTTACGATTAAGTTAAAAAAGTTAGAGAATACCTGTTTTTGAGTGCCGAGATGGAGGGTCGGACGGCCAAACACCAGCGGTCGTTGTCATAACTTATTACATTGATTTAATGCAGGTTAACTTTGGTATTCCGCTATAGTATCCACTTACTAGGAACTTGTAGTGGTTATAATGCAGTGATTAATAAGAACTGTAAAGCGAACAGATAGGTTATTAAACCTCAGTTGTACTACATAGATAAAAAATTGGCGCGAATGGCAACTTCATGTAGCAACTCGGAGGTGGAGGGAGAGGGGTGGGTGGGGTCGAAATCCTGAGGTATTGGACCCAGTGCTGCCTGTTTACGCCACGAGTAGAATTTCCCTGCTCACACGCAGTTCATAGCACAAACTCTGAAATAAAGCATTCAGATTAGGCAAATTACTCCCATTGAATTTTGTTCTCTACGCACGTTTGGTCTGACCAGTAGTGTGACATCTTTTCTGGAGTCTATGAGCAGGCCTGGAGATATTCTAGGAGACAACGCTTTGTTGAAAGCCCGTTCAATGCTTCCTATATCTCAACGACTGATCTCAGTCTTATCAACATTGTAAGGACGTCGCACCATTGATCGTAACCGTAGCGCCTGTAGTAAATGAATCGAATAAATGTGAATGAATAGCTCTAAAAAATTTATGCCGGAACGTTTGTGATATTGTGCGCGAGTTATCACAAAAATTGCATGAGTTATGAGTATTAATAAAAATGTTCTTATTAGACGTATTTATTGAGTAATTTTTGAATTATGTGCATACTGAAAGACGGAATGCAGTGTGAGTAAAACAGTTCTTGATTTATCGGGGCTGTTTCCTCCTCAAACTTTCAAAACAGTGTCGAATTTTGAATGTTTATTTTGTTTATTTCGTGAACACCGTTAAAGGATTTTCGTGACGACTTTGGACGGTTTTGTGTTTTGATTGGTCATTTTGGAGAGGATGATTATGATGAGAAAAACTGCCTGATGTAACTCATGAGCTTCAGTGACGGAAGCTAGGACCCCTAAATATTGCAAGGAAATACGCGAGTGAGTTCTGTTTTTATGGTAAATTGTCCAATTTGTCGGCGCAGCCTAATGCAGGGCTGATTACCCTTGTGTATTCAATGACTGCCCTTGTGTGTTCAATGAAATTTTGAATTAAAATCATTTATAGCTTCGTTTGATACGTTTTATGAAAAGTCAACGCTAGATTTGAGTAACCTTAATTTTGATCCAGTCGCAAAATCATCAATCATAACTGCAACGTCGCAATTTCGATAAACAGGTGTGAAGATATATGAGGCACTGTTCTGGTAGAATATCTCAGTAAATTGTTCATGGCCGACTGGCAGGTAATTTTTAGTGTCATTCTTGTCTTCTCTGGAAAAATCAACTATATAATTTTTAATTCCTAATTCTTAATGTATAATTCTAAATACTTCCACCATGATAATGTTGACTGTCGTACAACTTGATTTAATAATTAAAGATAACTTTCTAATCCTGTGGAGGAAAACATTAATTCAAATTTTACATTTTCCTGCCATTCTTGTGTACATCAGATTGTCACTTGATAGAAAACTGCAGAACTATGTTAATGGCATCGATGTGCTAGGAGAATTAATTGAAAACATGTCACTTAATTTGTTTATTTCTTTGAAATTAGGAAAATTGAACAAACGTAGTATTTACGAACTGGCTAATGGACTGTGTGAGGCTTTTGGTCAGACAGCTGTGAAACATTCCTATTGACTAAATACTTTAATTGTCACACTAGATAATTTGAGCATCTATCTTGAAATCACACAATTAAATATTATTGGAATCGAATAACACCAAATTCGTTATCTAAATTGCTGTCTGCAATAATTTTGTACAAACCTTCTCGGAAGATCAAAGATCTAGCGTCAAGGGGATTACTCATCCCGTTCAAATAGCGTAAGAGCGTTAGATCATTGATGCGTGAAAAGGGCTGTCAATTGAAATGTACTTACTGGAGTCCAGTCACACAGGTTTCCAGAAGAACAAAACTATTTTACATGATACACTGACATTATGTATTTCCTCATGTACTACCACACCTCGGTTTTCACTTTACATAGAAGAGTTGTCAGTATTTAAAAAAAAAGTTTTCTTCCAAAAAAAATACGGGCCAAATAAAGCGTGGGAGCCATGAGAAACTTCCATTAGTTCCCTCTATCTTCGGAAAATGTATTACATTTGAATTAATCTGAAACGTTTCAAACACTCAAATATTCCAATCAATCTGTTCTACAGAGTAGACCAACTTATCAAAATCAAATTTCTTGATTTGGTTTTCAATGAGTCACTTTTCCTTATCCTTAGGCAGTCACCTTTAAACAAACTCTTCGTGTGAAAATGTTCGGTTATTTTATTGATATAATTTAGCTCATCTAACCCACGCTAATCTGTTCTAATACAACCTCGCCTATCCTAAACTCACCTATGTTACTATTACCTGTCCAAATAAAACCCAACACATGCACCTTGCCTTAACCTAAGCTAACCTGAGGTTTCAAAATTCGACGCCAGTTAGCTACTAGGAATTTGAACTGTTTCATCGGGACACGTAAAAATAATGGAAGAAAATATTAAGGTTATGGCATTGTGTTTATTTATTCCACCAGATTTTCCGAAAAAGCAAAATGAATCTTCCCTAAGAAATTTTTGACAGCAGTATTTAACTAATGTGAAGATTTAGAGCTTGACTTTCAAGTATAGATAAACAGGTACAATCGTAGGTAGGTATTGAAGTATTGATAAAAAGGGTTGTTGGAACGTTTACCCGGGAAAAGTCTGTCATTTTACTATGGATTTTTCTGAAAGTTTCACCATCGGCATGAAATGGTGCAACGATTCATTTTTCTTTGATTTTTTCTGTTTATATTATATAATAGATTTTTTCGGAAAGTTTAAAAAATAGGTGTTCTTCATTTTCAAGTTATTGATTTTCACTGGTCTGACCGTGATAAACTGTTCATTTCGGTTGAAGAACACTATGTTTAAAATTTAGTTGATATATATTAACATTTAGAGGTCGCTCAATGGATCTGAAGTTCCTCTCAGGTGAGGTATACGAGACACGCACCAAAAAATTAGAAGGTCTGTAATTTAAATATAAGAAAATGAACTACTAACAAGGTAATATTTTTATAACACATTTTACGGGAGTTTAGGCTGTTTCAAGTAGGGCACAGGTATACATATGCCGGAGTGATACAGCTGAACGTATCGGTTTAGTTGTGCTTGTGGGAGAGAGGGTGTGTACTGTGTATTGTCCTAAGAAGTGGTGTGACTGGAAGTAAAGAATTGCATTTGCTTCTCTTTCTCGATAATGAGATTCATTTACAAAGTTATCACCCTTTGTCGTTAAAACCTAATTTTTTTCTCCCACAAGTAACTATTTAATAGAAATCACTGCTAAAAACTGTTAGACATTATTGATGGCTCACAAAATACGTACAAACGTATGTCTCGTTGCAAATTACGAGAAAGAAATTAGAGATTCCAAATTCCCCTCAAACGAACAGGTTCTATGTTTCTTTCATTAAAATTATAACAAGTTGAATGAAACTATCCAGGCTTCTGTAATCGAAACTGTAGGAAAAGTAGCAAAGTTTTGGAATCAGGCCAAAAATTCTCCCTCGCTACACGCAAATTTGCTTAAAAAAAGGAACTGGACAGTTAAGAAGTGGAAAAGTACCATGAATAATGCAGGAGGATAAACTACAACCCAAAAAGGTAGAGAAGTAGCTTTCAAAGGAACGTTCGGAGACTTATCTGATATTGCCCGTGTCAATGCCCTTTAGATTATTTCAGTCGAGGAAGACAAGCAATTTCTGATTGCCCAGCACGAACCTGGACGTCCTGTAGCAATGGTATCAGTAAATGTCAGCTTGAAGAAGAAGACAGAAAAGGGAAAAGAGAAAAGCAAGTAATGAAGATGCGGAAGAGAGCCATATGTAGAGAATGCCTACTTTTCGCAGTCTCAAGCAGAGCTAAAAAGCAGTACAAGTGACAGTATTAGTGAATAGAAAGAGGATCCAGTTGCAGGCCCAAGTACCAGCTGCTCGACACTATATAGGTCCTTCGAAACGAGGTTGCCAACTTGTGTTGTAGCCAGAATTGGCTGGAACTTTGGACCGAAATAAAGTGTCAGACCGAGCTGCTTGCTGTCATGGAATGGTCAAACGTTCAGCATTATAGGACAATAAATCCATCCACTAGCCCAGATCCGATCCAGCATCAGACGGTAACGACAGCAGCATCGTAAATCCACCTCGGAAAAAATTCAGGAAAAGTTTGACCCACACGCATCGTGCACCCGCACCGTGCACTACGATGGGAAGCTTATCCCAGATCTCACTGGCATGGGTACTGTGGACAGATTGCCTATGCTAGTAACAGGTAAAAGTAAATCACAGCTTCTTGCAGTACCTAAGCTACCATCGGGAAGTGGAGTAAACAAACAAACAACGGCATCTACGGATGCTCTATTTCCAATTCAAGCCTGATACATATCACCTTGTACATGGGTTTTTCAGATGCCTTATAACTAACACCAGGATGCCATGACGATATCCCCCGGTCAAGACCGGTGCCCAATTCAGACACCTGGGTAGAGTGGGGGTATTGTGCTTAGAATTTTTTCTCCTATACCCAACGGAGAAAATCGCCACCAGCGCCAGGACTCGAACCCTCGTTGCCCTCACGGAGTCAGGTCCTAACGCCACACGGCTATGACGAGCCACATGGCTTTGACAAGTAGCACAAGTTCCGGCTATGTTTTCTGTTCTGCAAGACTGGAATTTAGAGGAAATGGTCCAAGGGATGTATTTCGACACAACCAGCTCTAATACTGGTCGGCACAAAGGAACGAACATTCTTTTGGAACAATTTCTCGGCCACAAACTGCTGCACATTTCTTGTCGCCATCATATCTTGTAGTTGATTTCTCAACTCCAAGATTTCTCAACTCCTCTCAACTCTTTTCTCAGACCATTGGGACTGCATCTGCTTCAGATGATCTATTATTCATGCGTTTAAAAACAAGTCGGCACAATATTGACAAGACCACATACGAAGATTCGTCAACTGATGATTACACGGTCAACGCTGGGGTCAACTTCAAAGATGAGATGGTGGAGATCTTGGAGACAGCTGTCAAAGTCACTCAGTCATGAGATGAGTTCAGAGAACTCCTTGAACTGACTCTCATCTTCCTTGGAGCTGTCTCGAGGCATCTCCTTTGCAGCATCCGGAGCATTACACCACGCTCGGTGAATGACGAAAGTGATCTACACCTTCAAAATCTGGATGTTTCGCTCACAGTTCAAGCTGACAGCACGCGAGCATCGAGAATTACGAAAACTACGCATCTTCTTTTCTCTTATCTCCGTTGAAGCGTGGGTAACAGCCAGGGTTGCTTCGAAGGCCCCGAGAAAAGACCTGAAGTTGCTGGAGCAATGTTAGATGTACCACACAATGAACACCGACATATGCAACGCTACGGTGAATAACATTACAGGCCAACTGTTATAACTTTCTAAGGAGTTGGTTGCCTTGGATTGTTTGATGATGACTTGAACAACATCAAGAACAAGTAGTTTAATGCTATGGAAGAAAAAGAAGAGATCGAAAGTCACCGAAACGTGCAACTATCGACAAGAAACTTAAACTCATTCAAGAGAAGACCTTAGTTGACTTGCGATCGACAAATCCAGATTTCTCTTTGATAAAATGGGTTTTCAATATGATTTCCTCGAGCATCCGGCAGTTCAGTGGATGAATCAACCTAGCTTCAATACTGCAAAAGTTTTGTCAGCAAAATAGCTGTCACAAATGACTACGCTGAACACGCCATGCCATTGACTTAGTCGAGGATTTCTCTAGCCGTCTAACAAAGGATGAACAACAACTCCAGTTTGTTCTGAGTGTTATTGCTGAACCCCGCAAAAAGTTTCCTGACTCTCGTAAAAGAACTTCACTGGGCAACAATGAGTGATATTGGTCATCACGACACCCCTGCTAATGAGCAACTAATACTTCGGAAATCCTGCACCCACCCCTCCCCCCGAGGTTGATGAATAATAGAACGTCGATAAATCAAAGACGAATCGAGGATCAATCTACAAATTACCCTAGCCTTTCCAGTTTGACTTAGAATTGAATAACATAAAGGCATAATCACACACCCTTGTATCATTGCACACACACTTGAAATATTTGCTAAATTTTTCCGTCTAGTAGTATGCACTCTTCCAAAAAATTTATTTCGAACATTCAAACAATACTGTCCTCAAGTCAATTTACCCTAATAATTTGCTGTATGAGCTCTTTCAAACCACTCGTTACTCGACCATTGAGTGACAGTGAGCCACTGCGCACCGCAGCGGCTGTTAGTGACTTTGTAAGGTCGCGATAGGTGTTGTGACTGTGTTTTTCGCAATTCTTGCGTTGCGTAAATTGTGACGTATATGTGTTTCAGATATTAAACTCATGTTTATTTATGTTTTATTGATTGTGATTCGGGATTTTGTAGTGATCGACCGTTACTCTCATCCTAAAATCTTTCTCGTCGGTAGGCGAGCTCAAGCTGAGTTCAGTTTTTTAAATTTAGTTATGTGAAGTGTCCAACAGTTTTGAAAGTAGGGCAGTGGTATTTTTACCATATTAATATGTGTCATTGGATGCTGACCTCAAAGCACTCCTACAGGGTCCGAAAGAGTTGCGTAGTTGGGTCATTTTATATTGTAATAATTTATTGTTTTGCCGTTTTATGATGGACATCTTATATATAATTATATATACATTTTGCTCTCGATGTCAGCTCGTCTTACTGTCTTCAACTATTCTCTTGTTTAATTTGTTTTCAAGATTTGTAGTTCTGTTCATTGAATCCTGTGCAACAGTACACCCTATCTGCATCATTTGAGGGTATGGTTTATTGTAAATGCTATTTTGGTAGATAATTGCGCTAACTAATAATGCTTTAAATGTTTATTATTTGATCGCCTGTGTGCTGCTATTTGCAAACATGCTTACCTGGATATGTGTGTACATATGCGCCTTGTGTGTACGTATATGGGCATACGTGTGCAAACGAGCACATGTATCTGTGGGCACTGAACTAGCAGCTAGCATATAAGCTATACATACCGCCTTTTTTCACTCTCACCTTGTAACACTATCTAACACGTCATTTCACTTTATTATTGTAAAGCATTCAAGAAAAAATATATATTTCTTGTGTGATCACCCATTTATAGTAAATAAGATGCTCATCAACCAATGATCTATACTTTAAAATATTTAATTAGAAATTTTAAGCTGCAGCACATACTGAAAAAATAGATAAGAACCTACTTTGCTCATTATCCTATGTATATTTAAATACATCAATTAACATTTTCGTAGAGCACATATGCATCATCATTTGATTACCTGTATGCATAGGTATATATTTGCGTGTGTGTGCGTGTTATGAATATGTATATAGAAATGTACGTGCAAGCATATGTGTATATTTGCATGTACACATATACGTAAATATGTATACTAAACCAGCAATTAAAATTTCAACTAGAAATCCCGCTTTTTCTGTTCGATTTCAACTTGTAACATTACCTAAGTCTTAATCTCTCTCTTATTGTTAAACATTCACGTATAAGTGTTAATTTGTTCTGTGATCACCCATTTATGTTTAATTAGCATGCTTGTCAACTAATGACCATTATGTTAAAATTTTGTAATTAGAAAAAAAAACTTTTAATTTTCATAATTTTCACGCTTGTATGCTGGTATCCGTATGCATGTGTGTGTCTGTGTGTGTATACATTCATGTATATGCACGTACATTCATTCATTTACCCACAACAGTTTTTAAAAAAATTCTAATTAGGCGACTTGCATTTGTCTTATAAACAAGCTGTGTGGGCTAAAGCATGCTCTTTTAGTCAGTTCCCTTTTTTTCATTTTTCATGCTCACTCGAAATTATATTTTTGAATATCTGCTGAAACAAGCAATTCTAATATTATCCCCCGATGTCAAGAAATCCTAAGCTTATACGTCATGTGCATGTAAACTGTCATGCGTTTTTTAAAGCCACAAAATTCATTATCTTCATTGTTTTCAAGAATTATTAACAAGCACTATTCCCCTCAATTAACCAGCTATAGGATACACTTTATGTCTTTCCTCTCCGTTTATGAGCAAGCTTCAAACGGACCGTCATTGTACCTATATATTTTTATCAATTACAGACATTTGTATCATATTTCAGAGATAATCAAACTTCTCGTTTGGAAGAGTCATCATGGATGAATTGTGCTGTAGTAAACGCCGGCATGTTAGACGCCGAGGTAAACTAACTGTTAATTAATATCAAACAAACATAAAGGTGATGCCAATAGCCCACTTACTGTTACCTTAACTTATACTAGAGCATGTCACAATAGATATAAACGCATATATCAGTTCACATTTGCATATAAATTGACTTTGTCTACAAGCGTGAAAATGACAGCATTTTTCAAATCAGAATTACCGTTCACTGACGAAATCTAATTTTAAAAGAACACTTTAGAGCCACTTTATTTCAACTTTTGATCTATTAATTTTAAGTAAACCGTCAAATGAATTTCTACCAATGTTGATGAATTGGAGTTTTGAAACGAACGATTTTAGTTATTATAATGCACTCAGGTATCCAGTTTGCGAAATGGATGTAGATACACGCAGATCAGCCAAGCAAGGAACAAGCGGAGGTCTATAATATTCGACCAAAGTATTGATAAACTGATGTCCAAAACACACAAATTTACATTAATTAGATTGTGTTCGGGCCTCGAGGGGATTGCGTGAGGTGACGTCCAGAACTTAGATGTAAACAACGAACAAACTGTGTACAATTTCATCTCACAAGTGGTTCCGCATACTTTTCATGTCTTCCAGCAATAAGAACTAACTGATTCGACTGTTCTGTCTGTTGTTCAGTATTCACTCCGCCGTCCAGTCCACAGAGCTGCAACTTTCCAGGAAGTTCGGTTTTCTGTGCCGTCAAAAACTTGAGGGTCGATGCATCTTCATCCTTTCCGTTTGTGTCCGCCTGAAATGGCTTCCTGATTGGAGCATCCTGGATGCGTCCGTGAAAAGTTCGACCCAACAGCAAGAAACGTGAGTTCAGTTGTCCGTATCTAGTCGGTTTCCAGACCACAATCAGTTTCTTCCGTCATCGTCCTTCAAACTTCAAAGCATCTAGACTAGAACAATAATTATGTCCTTAATTTCATCGCACAGTGCACGAGTTTCTTTCGATTCAAAGGCACGGTTCCTAGTTCTGTATAAACACGATGATAGCTGCACGATAATATGAAGCATAATAATAGAAAAATAATGGGGTTAGATATTTTTCATAAACAAATCTTCCAGACGTGGATGAGAGACAAATATACCAATCCGAATAGTTCCCGCGATAAAATATTCTTGTATTTGTGCACTGGTGAAAATCGTATCATAGATACGGTCATAAGCATCCTGAAAACCGTCCCAGACACACGGACCAACCAACCAATCAAGTAAGCAACAGCTGCGTATAATTATACAGTATGCCTCACAAAAACCCGAAACAAATATTTATTTTCCCGTATCAGTAATACCATCATAAAAAAACCGTATCATCATAATTTGGCTTGAACTTAAATGCTTATGGTGCTCTTATGATGGTATTACTGACACGGGAGAATAAATACTCGGTTCGGGTTTTGTGGGACATACTGTATAGAGGATGCTGTGTTTCATGCTTTAAATAACATATAAATGACTGACCTTTACAAAATATCTTTTAAAAATCTTGGTGGGTAAACGTAAAAAAATACTTCTTTCTTTTTAACTAAAAATAAACTAACATTTTAAGGGGAACATCCGAACCGAATCCGGAATTTTTTTATTGCTTTATTCGCCAGAGATATGCTTACTTCACTAGCTGTCAAATTTGCAGAACGATCTGAGCACCGTAAGTGGGAAAAATGGGGTTGAGAAGGAGGGGGGGGGGGGTCCAATCAGCAGACAGCGCCGACCAGCAAGTGCATGTGTCACGCCCCCTGAAAATTCTTTTTTTGGGGTTTTTATTGTTCTATTCGATATAGAAGACCTAATTTTAAACGCTAGCAAAGGTTCAGAACGTTCTGTTTTTGTGAGAGGGGGAAACGAGAGGGGAAGGGGGGTGGATTTGTAAGCAGCTGGTAGCGCCGAAATTGTAGAAGAATGCGCTTTCTGAACATTTGGAGGTAAAAAGTTCAAAAGCTATCTCCTTCGAAAGTTATAATCGTAGAGCAATGATTTAGGTCTCATTGAATGCGCAAAGAGTTGCTGCATGGCTGGACGTGGGCTCGCTATGAAATTCAAAGTTTTTTAGTTACATTAAAAAGTCTACGGAAAATGCATGACTTTTCAAAAACAAATTTTGAAATTCCATGAAAAATAAACTATTGCGATTTTCATAACGAGCTCACGTCCAGTTACGCTGAAACTGTTTGCGCATTCAATGAAACCTAAATCATTGCTCTACGGTGACAACTTTCGGAGAAGATAGCTTCTGAAAGAACCCTTTTTCTCACTCATTTTCTTCTATTATCTTCACAATTATGGCAAAAATGGAAAAAATCTGTTATACGATCTCTATCATCTGTTAAAAATACATACGTATGCCAAATTTCATGGATCTGGATCCCGTAGAACAAACGTGAGAGCCATTTTCTCGATTGCGTCCAGACGTTCCCCTTAAACCACAATTCTAAAATGGTTCTATTTTCTGTGTAGGAAATAACAACATTGTCACAAACATGCACATTATTTCACTGAAGAATTCTCATAATATAAAATAACGAGCAATACCAGAATAACTGCTATTAACTCCAGTCACCATGGCGAGAGTAAGTTGCTTACATAAATCAAGAAATGCATCTATAACTGTGTTAACTCGATGTGACCGTTGAAAACCCTTGAACCTTCACCAATCGAAGGTAAATTGTTTCTTTGCTTATGTCATTTGCATAAGTGATTATTATTATCGTTCAAAGTTATGCTATTCATGCTGTGAAAGTTCGATCAAATTTTTAGCTGAGGTTAGTGAACATCACTTACAATTAATCTACTTCACCAAGTCAGCCGTATTAAAGTTACAAGTAAAAATAAAGAAATGACGAAGCATTTGTCTACGAGAAGATCTCGAATCACTAAACTACGGCTTTTCAGGACTTGGAACCGACTATTGTTACTTCATTTACCAAGGTTAAACTCTTGTTAGATAAAAGAAAAGCCACCGCAGCCGAGCTCTCAAATCACGCTCTACCAGTTCTTTTTCCCCTCCTGGGAGCTTCGCTAACGAAGAAAGGAAAGCTCTCGAGGTACTTGAATTCGCCGCAGGCATCCGTGGCTGGTATTGAATTTTGACATTTTTTGATGGTGTTTCTACGTAGTGATCGAATTGGTAATTGTAAGATATTTGCGGTAACTCTGACTGACGCGATTTATAACAATTTGTTGATCTGTAAAACTGTCAATGTAAAACTGTCTAAGACTTATTTTTTTCTTTCTCTTAAAGAGGTGTATGATGGTCCTCCTCTGTGATAATACTTTCCGATATGTTGTGCTGGAAAGAACTCACAAGCGAGTTTCTTCAATGTTGCGATGTTAAGATAATGGGATGATAATTGTAAAGTACAGCACAAATAAGAAATTGAATATGGAGTACCGTCAACAGTTAAACATAAACGCTTCGTTGAATGTTTTACGAGTTTATGTGTGCAAGAGTCTATACTGTAATTTTTTATTTGTTTTACACATCAACTTTTGGGAAATAATCACTGGGGCCGAATTTTTATCGCAACTTTCACCTATCCCTGTATATTTTATGCAATATTTTCCAAATGACTTAACTTTATTTCGCTGAGCAGACTGAAAGCTGAGAAATACGAAATCATGTAAAATCCGTGCATTTCAAAAATATCGAAAGAATACTTTTTGTGCTGTTGCTTCAACTTGTTACAAAATGAAATAGGGATACACTTATTATTACTCACGTGACAAGTGACATCTGCGTGCCTGCGCTGTAGGGAAGTGTTCCAAGAAATCACATCAAAATTTTGTTGAATTATAAAGCTTATCAAGATGTTGGACGGGAATACTGGTGTGTGATAACTTGTAGATTCCGGATAACTCTCCGCTTGACCATCTTCACAAAGTTCAATGTTCAGGTTATACCTCTGCTGCTAGCAGAAAGACAGTCCTCATGCGTCAATATTCGTCATGCTTAAACTATTCTCATTATTCCTAATTCAAAACCATTTGTGAACTATCTTCAATAGCCATAATTTTCCCGAATGTTGTCAGAACGCACAATATAAATTAGAAGTACCATAGTTACTTGGAACATTACGAGTGTTTGACAAATTATAAACTATTGTTCAATTCATTATATGTTCAAAATGTTATATATTCAGTTAATAGAATTGGGCAGCAGTTTGATAAATCAATTGAAGGGAAACGTTCTGAGTGTTAACCAAATTAAAGGTTGTGGGGATAATAGTTCCTTTGCTCTTTACATGAGCTCCAGAAATGTCATCTCGTTAAGATATTTTTCACTAGGCGTCGGTGTTTTCACGATCGCAGCCGCTATTGTCTGTCTAAACAAAGAGTGCGAGCGGTGGCACTGGAAGCCGCCTTTCATGTCAGACAGCTCGATTTGAAGAGGATCCATTCGCTTCGGATGAATCAACGAGATACGAAAGCCATTATTGACGTTTCAAATGAAATTCTTGACAAGCATGACGACAGGATGAGCGTCAGGCAGGAGGACGGAGATCACCTATACGAAAACAGAGTAGTATGGAAAAATATTGATAATTTTCGATTGTAAAATTGATGAGGCAGAATTTTATGTTTGTGAGGTGCATTTCATGAAAATTTACGACCCAATCTAAATATAATGGCCGTCAGCGTTATCAAATTCAAAAAAGAAAATCCTATCCATAGACACCATTGAAATTTGGCTAAAAAATATTTTTAAACGAAATAAAAAGTCTTTCATAAATCTTGTTGATGAAATTTTCGTTGCAGATTTTTGAACGTGTTTACAGTTGTTTATTCAGCTACTGTAGAGGGTGCTCAAACATTTCGTGCTTAGTCTACGACCGCTCTAAGCTCAGGTAGGTTACTCTAATAGAGTTTATTTATTTCTTTTTTATCTGTTTTGCACAAATTTTGGCGTTTAAATTATTTGCAAAATTCTATACATCTCTTTATGTATTTCTCCTCATAATTTTTTATGTTATCAACTCGTTAAAAAAAAATTTCCCAACTTGCATTTTCTTTAAATATAGACCATTACATGAGTTAAAACACTGAAACTCGAATGATAATTTATATTTTAAAGAAATTTGTATTTTAACCAAAAAATTTTTGCTAACCCCCTTATGGTCTTTCTTAGTCTATCTAATAGTCAAACACGAAAAATGCCAGTTTAATTTCAATAGTACCATAAACACTGGCACCGGAACTCTCCAATGCGATAGTTTGTAGTAATTAAACTTACAATAATTTTCACCAAACGGATATGTTTTTATTTTCTTGAAGTCGAATTTGAAAAAAAACTACGCTACAACATAACACGTGCTGTGGTTTACATAATTCGTGGGAGTTGACATCTAATTGCATCAAGTCCCAATCAAGTACGGTTGCAGATATGTGCTGTTTAAGCTAGTTAAAAGATTAGATTCGTTAGGAACATCCCTAGGAAATATTCTAATTATTCAGAGAACTTTTCCTTAAGCTCGTAGGACAGGAACAAGGTAACACTTCAGAACTGTATTGAAGTTTAACACTCTGGAAGAGTAAAATGACTCGTGGTACGGGCTGTAACGTTTAAGCAAATATTAGAGATCATTAAAAAATGATTTTGTTAACGTGGTTCTTTAAAAGCTTTAAAATAATTCCCAAGTATTTCGAAGACTAGATTGGACGCTCTAAATAATGAATGAATCGTTTGCCAGTATTTCATTATTTGAAAAATTGCGATTCGTTTCAATTGATTGATTTCTACACTGTCTATTATTTATAGAGTTGAGGTTTTGACGGACTGTATTCGAAACTTTACTAAAGCTATGGGCATGATTTTTCTGATTTTGAATTTTTTTTCCTCGGTCTAGAACAATAATTGATTCAAGCGCATTGCGAAAAATTGTATTCACGTGTTTGGACAACTGCATTGATGAATTTAACATTTTCATAGAAAGCAAATTTGAATGACAATTTTACTCTCTCAAACGCAAATTTCATGTTTGTACTTTTGAATACTGTAAGGATAAATTAGGGTATTTCAATTAAACATTGACAAGTATTTTTTCGAGTCTGCTAAACAACATCACTTCTATAATCTTCTTTTGGCTTTACAGTGAACATTGTTTACCTTCCTTTGCTTGATTTATTTATTTTTGTTACTTCCAGGTTTTCGTCCTAGCTCACTTAAAAATCTTGACACACCACAACGTGCCACCATCACACCTACAGGTCTGCCAAGAACATCCTCTGGTGAAACCGTTGCTGAGTGGACGAGGTCATACATGAGTAATATTGAGTAATACTGAATACGTCTGGTTATAGTCAAGTTAACTTAACTTTCTTTTCTTAAGATGTTGCCCACCTCCCAAGTCGCATACTAAAAAAATTAGAATGCTGATATATTTTGAGTCCATTTGTTTATTTGACGCTAAATTTTGTACATAATAAATTATGAGAAATTTAAGTTATTCAGCACAAAAAAACGCTGTAAAAAAACCTTCCTATCGAATGAAATAAACTACTGACTACTCTAGTTGATAGAAAGATGATGCATAATGCTAATTAATAGTTTCATTTAGCTGATCATCAAACTTTTCATTAAGTAAAGACGAGAACGTTTAAACACGCTGACAGAGGCAGGATTAAAAGTTATTCCAGCAATTTTGAGAAAATATTTAAGCTGAGAGCATGTTTAAGTTCCGGTATTTTTTGTAAAATACAAATACAGCGGCCATTAACCAACCTTTAGCTTTAGTTATGTTTACATTTAATAAGTTAATTCGTTTTCGTATTTGCTGTTTGTAATCTTAAAAAATCATTTATTTCACATGTTCGTTAATTCTATTGATTTTTCATAGTTAAGTCTTGGTAGATATATCTCGCTTGAAAAAAATAGTACTTCATTGGTCAATAAAATCGTACGACAACCATATGTCTGGTTCCACAAGCAACTCGTCTTCCTTCTTATAGATTTGCGTCGGACGTCGAACCAGAGCACAGCGACTATTAATCATAAACTGCATTGAAAAAATGCGAATTATTTGACCCGGGATGTTAAACAACAGGTTTGGTAATATATTAGATGTTGAAGTGAAGAACGATGTTCTCTTAAAATACTTTTTGAATAAATGGCACAGCATTTTTTTGCAAATTTATATGCTTAAATTTTGCTACGGAATATTTTGGATGAGTTATGAAAGTTTCTAATTAGCTGTGCTGTGGTATATGCTAACTATTGGAGCACAACTAATATTTAGAATGTCTCTTAGCTTCAAGCAAGGTGATTCCCAATTTTTTATTGAATAGTGTTTGAATTCAAATTTTCATTACATGTTGGAAATAATTTTCCTCCACAATTTGAAAACAATTCAATTATGTGAGCAAAAGAGGTCACATTTTTCTGACAGACTTGATTTACAATTGTTTTGGTAAATATATTCAGTGGAACATAGTGGATGGAATTGCACAGAGAGAAATCTGGTGAACTAAACAAAAAACTAACATCACCAACGATTTTTCAGCTGTCCCCGTAGGGAAGTTTTATTATTCTATAGATATGATAACGGATGCATGGAATATGTTGCTGTCTTTGCGTCATTTGACATAACTCGGCTTTGAAAATTATACCCCTGCACACTGGAAGTTTAGCTTTAGGGAAGAGTCTCCCTTCTCTGCCGAAGAATCCAAGCTCATCATTCTGAAGTATGGAGTAGCCAAGTACACTGCAGCAGTGAAGAGGGTTTTTGGAACAAAGTTCTACCCGAAAAATCCTCGTAAGATTCCAAACCAAAAGCATTTCAACGAGTCATCGACAGGTATTTTGTGACATTTTCGATGACTCGTTGAAATGCATATTGGCTTGGGTAAGCACCAGTAGAAAATATTACAATGCAGATATGTAGAGAATCCTTCATCAGAAACACTGACTATTAATCAACTCTAACAAAAGTCATTTTTAACGAAAAGCAAAACCAACAATATTCATTTCTAGCAAAAAGCAAAAGCAACAATATTCCATTAACCTGTCCCCTTTGATAGAATGCAACAATATTCCATTACCCTAACCCTTTTGATAGCAAGAACTGGAATAAATATTTTGGGAATTAGCGAAACATGTATCGTTTTATAACCGTAGGTGAAAATTTAATGAAAGTTCATTTTAATTCTTTTACGTCAATGTATTCTCTCCCACTTTGCAGAAGCTATGGAAAATCAGGCCGTCCACTGAGGCTCGTAACATTCGTCATTCTTTCATTATTACTGAAAACAGGGTGGATGGTAATGAGCGAACTAACAAGAGCGTTGATAAAGAAAGAAGAACATATACACGAGGAACTACTTCTGTGTTGTAAAGATACGTATACTAAGAATATCCACAGCCTTTTTTTCCCCCGAGTACCGTGATCAGGAGTCATCTTTGACAGGCCTATTTACTGTCAACTACTACTGTGTCACTGGCGTGTGGATAGAGGGGGTCTGCCTTATTGAGGGATCTCTAGAATGAACTACGGCCTGGCTAACTAGTTTCTGCTGCTTCGATTGCCGCTAGTCAAAATGTTCCTGCAAAACTTTATGAACGTTTTCTGCAGGGAGCAAAGCTTAGTCGGAAGGCTTTCACTGAAGCTCTTTTCTCAGTTAAACCGACTTTCAATATCCTGGGCCTCCTCTGGTGTTCTGTTTACAAAATAGTTTATCTAATGTGAATAAGTATAAGATTGTTGGGAAAATAATGGTCGATTTTAAACAAAATCTTTTATCAATCAAGTAAATGACATTTGATGCTAAAATTATTCAGAGTATTAACCTTGAACAGCCATTTATATTTGCCATCTATTAAGGAGACCATTTATGCCACGTCGATAAAAATTCATGAAAGCAGATTTGACCTCTTCTGACGTTCTTAATATCTTGTTACCCAAAAAATGTCCACATTCATGAAATATTGGGAACCTATGGGAGAAAGATCAGCAGAGTAAGGAGGTTGTGGTAAAATTTCATATCCCAAGCCTGTGAGCTTCTGTCAAGTCATTCTTTCAACATGAAGGCGGGCATTGTCATGGAACAAAATTGGACCTTGTCGACTCACCAATACAGGCCACATTTTCAGTGAGTGGGTTGGCCTTTCATCGAGTTGTTTACAGTACACCTCAGCAGTGCTGTTCTGATTAGCATTCAGAAAAAACAATAAAGGACAACACCAATTGCACACAAATGTTCACCATGCTTTTTTGTGGGTGCTTCATCGCGATTAAGCCATTGATTGATCCTTTTCGATTATCATAAAGAATCTAGTTTTCGTGTAAGGGATTAATCGATTACAAAATGAAATTCGATTGTTTCCAAACAAATTCATCGAACACAATTCAAAACCCAGTACTCGTTGTTTATTGAGTTTATGCGGGACTCATTTTGAGATTTTCGACCTTGCCGATTTGCTTCAGATGGTCTGACACATCTGAAATGCTGGCACCAATTCGCTGAGACATGGAACCTGACACTTTTTGTGGGTTTTGCTTGGCAATCGCTCTGAAATCTTCATTCTGAAGAATGGGTGGCCGGCCCCTACTGTTTTCATCTTTAAGGCCTCATCCCCACCACGAAATTTTTGAAACGATTTGACACTGTTCTTTCACTTGTTTTGCCTCCTCCCTATGCCTTTTTTATGCTTTCAGTAGTTTGAGCAGCATTTTGGCCTAGCTTGAACTCATACAAGAATAGTAATCTGAGAATTCATTTTTCATGTTCTAAATTGTGAGCTTTGTCGCTTCTGAAATGAGTAGTGTATGAAATAAGTATATATATATTTGTCAAGCGCTTATAGACAACTTATATTATTTTTTTACCTAAATAATGGAAAAAATCAATAAACGGCATTTATTTATCAACAACCTAATGAAAATATATGTGGGCAATGAATGAAGTTTTCATAAAATAAATTAATACTTTATGACTTCTGACTATTAGTACAGTCGTGACTCTATCTATAACCATAGCTATTTATGAACACCATCCAACACCAATTAAACTTCATCACTTACTCATTACATTGTAGGCCCTTCAAATATGAATTACCTCATTTCACAACAAATCAGAATCCATCAAATATTTTGGACAGCTTGAGTGTAACCTGACTTTAAATGAGAGTTTTATTGGACATGGCATTTTCATTCAACAATAGTTTCGGTTTCTCATACAATGACACACCCTTTCGACTTCGAATAGAGCTTGTATTCAAGCCCAAAATGTAATGCATTAAAGAAACTACAATAAAAGTGTTTTAACAATTTTGTGCTAATTGATCTATCGATCTTTCCATCTCAGGCGTTGAGTTATTGTTACAGTTTCATAAATGCTAGAAGAATGAAACAACTTAGTTGTAAATCCTGTACAGTGACCGCAAAAACAAAGTTTACCCCTGTACCGCGATGAGCATACAGGCCCTGATACACTAGGCAAAAATCGCGGTGATAACCGTCAGCATGCCTCGCGAAGTGCCTCCCACCCCTGCACACCAGCCAGTTGGCAGAGTGGCCACCGAGCTTTGCTGCGATCCGGCCATGTCGGGAACAGACGGGCGTCACTGCGATGAGCAGTACAGTTTTGATCGTTGACAAGAGAGGTGCGCAGCTATGTCTTGCTCCGCAGTTCAGTGAACAAAACTCTAACACTGTATTTTATTGACGCATTCAAAAAATACGGCTGCTTGTAGAATGTGAAAAGCAGCTCTTACAGAAAGCTAAAGCACAGCGCAATGGGCGCTTTATTTCTATCCGGCGCACTATATGGCTGGTCGCAATCGTGCACCTACCCGTACGACATGCAGAGACAGACTGACCGTCACTGACAGTGTTTCCACGGTATGAGATTTCTTTACCCTATACTAAGATGCGCGATTACCCTATATTACCCTATACGCTCAAATTTTCAAATAATTGCAAAAACTTAAAATAAACTCATTCCTGGAAGTTTATATGCTACGTTTGCAAACAGCGCTTAGCATAAGAAATGTTGAGAAAGAGGTTGTTGAAGAAAACTGCAAAATATTAATTCATCAACAATGTAATCCATCAAAAAAATTTCAAAACAAATAAAAGGCCTATTATCAAATAAATGTACACCTAAGCACAATTGAATTCATCCTAGAAAGGATATATGACATGTTTGGATGCATTGTTAATATTAATATTTTGAAAAAAGGTTAGTGAAGAAAATACATCATTTAACCCTATCCGCCTCGGGTGTGGGCAAATTTGCCCACAGTGATTTTTTAAAAATGGTTTTATCTAAAGACTACGAATCCAATTTTTGCATATTACATTTGGTTGAAAAGTTTATTTGAGCAGCTATCTTTTGATGTTTTTCCGCTTGATTGAGCATTATCCAAACAAGTTTTAATTTAGTAAGAAAAAATGGTCAAAAAACAACTGTGGCGGATAGGGTGAATATCCATTTATTGACATACGGTAATATGTCTATCGATCAGGTTGGAAAAGCACCAAGTCAATTAAACAAGATAGTGTTATTTTTGCCAAACATCAAAATGTAGTTGGCGCTTTTCCAACCTGATCGACAGATATTACAATCAATAATTAAATTACCATAAGAGAGAAACAAGGCTTATAATACACATTGCCTATTCAGAGCGGAGTTTAAAAAGTGATGATGACTCCCCACATGTTGCATTTGATTTAACTGACCGCATGGCCTTCAGAATGTCATCATTCAGGATCATTGTGTGAGGATCTTCACCTGAATTGTGGAGGTGATGCACTGCGTGCATTAAACCGCACAATGTTTCATTTTTTAATTGATTTCTCTGAGCAGTTTTCGTTAAATTTAGTTTACTGAAAAATCGCTCAACTGCTGCGTTACTGAAGGGGAGACCAAACAGCGCACCAATGAAAACCTCGAGATTTTTGAAACATTTGGAATTGGATGAATTTCTTGCAGCAAAAACATGTTTCCAGTATTCCATGACATTCATTCCTGTTGTCAGCCCGTCCAGACAATAATGTTCCCTCCATTCACGATCGAGGAGATTCACATCAACAAATTTCCTAAGTTGTGGTATTTGTAACATAGACGATGACAGTGAATTTGGGTTAAGATTGGATGCATTAACTGGACTAAGGCATTCAATCAGGTCATAAATTGGATCGGAACACTGGAAACGTTCATGAATTTGTTGCAGCGATTCAACCAAGAAAAATTTACATGATGTGAAAAATTTGTCTAATTCAGTGAGAGTAGCATTGCATTTTAATTTGTCAACAGTTTCTGTCGCTTTGACGCCCAAATATATTCGCTCATTTTTAATGAGATTTACTGAAAAATCTGGAGAGGATGGATGAAGCTTGTCAATGGCACAAGATTTAATGTATGTTGGCTTAATTACGTCAGTAGCAATATTTTTCAATAATTTATGAACTTCCTTTTTCACATTAATGAAATTTGGTGACTCAGATTGAAATTGCCTATTGAATGAATTAAATCTACTAATATTGTGTTCAAGAAACTCAAGGTAAGCAATTGTGAACTCGTTTCTGAAGGCTTGCACAATGCTGTCATTCACGTGGGTAGGATCAGAAAATGCGAGTTCGTTAAAATAGAGTTTAAGAGCATCCCATTGCTCTAACAATCGCGTTACGCACGCTTCCAGCGATAGCCACCTGGTTTGACCGGGAGCTAGTATCTTGTGCGGCTCTAATTCTGCAAATTTTTGAAATTCTCTGAATGCATTCTGACGCTTGGCACTTAGACTGAAGTGAGAATAGACATTTCTACAAAAGTCTTCAATGAATTAAGGTAATTTCAAACATGAATGGGAGGCAGCTAAATGGATCAAATGGCATGAACATTTAATAATTATCACATTAGGGATGTCATTTTTCAACAGAGTTGCAAAGGAATGTTTACTTCCCATCATAACGTTCGTTGTGTCTGAACAGAATGATAATATATTCTCCATTGGAATATCCTTTAATTGCAAAAAAATTTTTAATGCATTATAGAGACCCTGAGCAGACGAGTCTTCAACTTCGACAAGATCCAGAAATGAACATTTCAATTCGCTGTATCATAATATTGATTCAGCGTCTGTATCATAATATTGCACTATAATCCTCATTTGTTTTGTTGTGCTTCTATCAGCGGTTTCGTCTATAATCAAATTAAAAACTCTATTACGAAGGACACAGGAAAGGTTATTCACAAAGTAGTGACCAAATACCTGGCGTATGACATTACTGGCTCTTTGTTTACCTAGACATACTTTCTTGAGAGCATCTTCGTTGGGAAACATAGACTTAAGCAATAGAATGAATGGCTCACACAATGAAATTGGCAGGTAGTGTTTTGAACGGAAGGCACATATTCTAAGCTCCGTTTTCCTAGCAGCCAGATCGATCGGATCATTCGAGATGATATACGAAGCAATGTCACTAGTTTTTCTATGTTCAAGTGAAAGATTTATGGGGCGTAGCGACTTAGCATGACGAGCTATTTCTGATTTGCCGCATGTAATATCTGCATTACATATCGTGCAATGAGCCAAATCTTTATCGGTCGTCGATTTACTGCTCTTCTTTAACCAGCCTTTGAAACTTTCGTCATCCTACCAAGCAGATCTAAATTTTTGGGTTGCTGGTATCGACTTTTTAGCGGCAACCTTCTTGCGCTTTGGAGGCGGAGTGCGAGCAGGATCCTCATCAGACATCACTTCTCTTCGAGATAGCTGCAGCTGCAATGTATTGTACAATAACTAAATTTTTTCTAGACCGAAACAGTAGATAACAAGCATGGTTGTGAAATCGAAGAGAATTTTTATTGCTTTAAATTTGTAATTATTTGCGAAGAAAATTTTTTATAATTATATAAGGTAGGCACCATTATTAATTAGCTAACGACCGCTAACGTTATGTGTGATGTATAACATTTAAATATATCTAAATTGTTTGCTTTTTGCAAAGATAGCTAAAGGTATTTTATGTATAGAAAATATAAAACCTTGCAACTGGTGTTACATATAGACACTAAAACCCAATTCTGGTCATAATGATGAAAATATTGAGATATAAATACTGTTCAACCGATCAGTACAGCAACATACGTTAAGTAAAATAAACCCAACTTGAACGCGACTCTGTGAACGTGGATTTGCCGGCATTGTGAAAAGTGATAACCAAAGTTGTCTTTAAAAATTTTGCGTTTTCAGGAATATATCCTTAGTTAGGTAGGCATTTTCCATTCAATCGGACTAAAGCATTATAATTTATATAGGTATTTATTGATTAATTTATTCGCATCTTTAAATAATTATGAAACAAATACCTTTATCTAAATAGCACGCGCGATGAAAATACAACATGTCACAATGCTATCGAACATTTAAACATACTCTATTGCAAGTTCAGTATATGATTACAACCAAATTATTCAGCATGAAACATACATTACAGCTAAACATACTAACCTAAAGGTAGGTATACACTTTTTTCAAAACTAGAGTCACTCACCTATTGCACCACGAGACACGTGAGTCTTATCACTTCGCAGTCTTAGCCCTTTGGGCCCGTTTGATCAATCATGTCTGGTCAGGCGGAACTCTCGCACCGAGTACCGTGACTAAACGACGTTTGAACGATGCTTGATCGACGCTTGAACACGTTTCAAACGTAGAAGGAACGGTCTCTACTCTCTACTGTTCCCGAATTGAACTCATTTTAGCATTCAACTCATTGCTGATGCTTTTATCTAGAAACTATCTAGGAAATTTTAAAAACTATCTAGATTTATGGCCATTATCTAGAATACAAAATTCGCTATCTAGATCGAGTGAAAACTATCTAGATCTAGCTATTTTATAGCTAGAGTGGCAACTATGGCCCGTCAGGAGCCAGGGGCCCAGGGTTGCCAACTCAGTGAAGCAGTTTCCAGCCAGATCTCTCAATTTTTGTAGCTATAATTAGCCAGATATTATGAAAGTGTAGCCATTTTTGTAGCTAGCTAATATTTTACATATATTTCAACGATATTTCTAAAAAAAAAAAAATATAAAGAAATGAATAAACATACGTAATAATTCAAATCATGAAACGGAATTTGGAACACTATCAGTATGCCTACCTGACGCGCGAATTATTTCTCACCTATTACTCTCGGACACGATTGATCGAGTTTCAAACGAGGGCAAACGAGATCGAGTTGATAGTGATACAGCCCGAAAGACCCACGTATTGGCTTTTATACTTTTAAATATTTTATTGCATGTGTATTCTGTGCTCGCTTAAAATTGTAGAACACTTACTTTCTACGTTGGGTTTAGCTTGTTCTCAACTGAAGCAATCTTATTTCAATTAATCCTGAGCTATGAGCATGAACACGGAATTCCGCTAGAAATTCGCTGTCATCATAATCAAGCTAGATTTATACATATCCGCTAGACTGATTTCTTCTCCGCTAGTTTACTTAAAAATTAGCTAGATCTAGCGAGAAATTAGCTAAGTTGGCATCCCTGGCCAGGGCTCAGGCGTATACTGCTTGCTGCAGCCTGCAACGCAACGTGCGTACGTACTAGTCTCGCTTTGAACATGTTTGAAATGGAGATGCCTATACGGATCGTGATTGGGAAAGAGTTCTAGAGTATTTTCAAACGACGACAATGCAACGATAGATGCTTTCCTACGTGTTTGATGCATTGATAACTATGTAACCTTTCGGTAGGCATAAAACCCTCTAATTACCCTATTTCTGCACATTTTACCCTATTAATACCTAGATTACCCTATGAAAAAGTACTACCCCATCGTTACCCCGTGAAGGGTCTGATTACCCTGAAATAGGGTAATTACCCTGCTCGTGGAAACACTGGTCACTGACGCCTTGCAATGCATTCCGCGGTGATTCCTCTTGCGTGCTGAGTGTATCATGTCGCCAGTTCTCACTTCAACTGGCGGCGGGATCCACTGCCGCAATTTCTCGAGTCATGAACGCCAGTGTATCAGGGCCTTAATCAGTAAGTACGGCAGCTGATTTTTTAAGCTGAAGAAGGACACTCGACTGACATTTAGTTCGACAGTCCGGGACTCCCTGGTCAATTAGTGTGAGTGCCTGGGTCTTTTCTTCAAAAGTTAGCTTCTTTCGACCCATTGTGATGCTCTGGTGGTTTCTTGTATGGCGCCAAAATAAGTGAACAGGTAGTTAAATAGAGGCCTGTGGAGCAGCGCCATACGCGTACTCTGCTTGAGCTCTGAGCGATCCATGACAGACTGTGCCACGGGGATTTATTTATGTGTGGGGCGGTGGTAGAGCTACACACGTCACACCACCCTCCTCTCTCCTCCCATATGGTGAGGAATGCAAGAACAAAGTTACCGGCCAATCGTGCTCATCGCGGTACGGGGGTAAACTTTGTTTTTGCGGCCACTGTACTAGGAAAGTTAATTAAAATATTCGTTTTTCATTGCTGAAAGGGCTAACACTGATCATTTCTAACCTAGGTCATTAGTGAAGTGGTACACACATATTTTGCATATCGAGACGTTATACTGATGCTGATTGATTTGCTTTTATCCGTCGTATAACACCCCTCAAGGGGATATAACAATTATATCTATGGGAATTAGCGCTACCAGGGGAGAAATGTGAGGTCCCGAGCTAAATGTCAAGTATGCCATCATTTTTTGTTACAGTGAAAAGTTATTACATTATTGGACCATTTTTTCGGTTCACTGCTGTCCAGTTTTTCAGCACCTCTGAGTTTCTTCTTCGTTTATATCATGTTTCATAACCTTTTTTCTTAACTTACTGTTTCTGTTTGCAGGAGATCTTGTGTGGCACACACTTTGCTCATAGATTCCGCGTTCCCTTAACTCCATATTATATGGTGCTTTCATCCTTCCTTTCTTTGAAACGCCCTTGCAGTGGTTAGGGAGGCTTAAACTACTGTTACTTACCTGTCTATTCTTCGTGGAAGCTAATTCAGCACACACACAAAGGAAGTCGTTGCTATTATTGGAGGCAGGAGGTCAATGTAGTTTCATGTGTGTTCAGCAAGTTTCGGCCCAATTGAACGGATGTGTGAAATGTCTCATTTAGCGAGGTTGCTAACTGAAGTTAACGTAGTCCTCCTTTTTGTTGAAATAAAGTAGGATGTTTTTATGGGTGCGGACCATATTTTCTTCCATACCTGCTTATCATTTTAATTTAACTTATTACTTTCTTCTTCAACTGTTGTTTTCTTTCAAAAGCGTCTTTTAATTTTATTGTTTTTATGGGCAGGTTGTCGGAACACACTACACAGATTTCTGATTATTTTAATTAAATATATCCTTAATTAATTAAAACCATAGTTAAATAATACCTTTATCCTAGTTTTGGAATATTATCATTGTGGCTAGAGAACCGTAAATTGACTTTTAAACTTATTTCTTCATATCATATTTCTTTTCTGTGGAGCAAAAGTGTAAAATTGACTGATGAAGCTTATAAGCTTATGAAAATTCATAGCCAATTGAGGTGCCTAAATTATCCCTAGCCTCTTAACACATTACATAACAGAGCAATTGACGGCTGACGACCTTATTTTATTTGAACATTGAAAACGCTTTTAAAAACGAAAAACAAACAGACGGTGGATTATCTAAGTTGAACTGAGACGATTTTTAAACCCAACCCCTGTTGCATTGCTACGTTGTTAGGTGGGTATGATAGGTTAGGTGGGTCAACTATGATTTGGCTGAAAAAAATTAAAACATCTGGCAACTCTGGGCAGGTGACCGCGGCCGATGGTCCAGTTGCAGTTAGCAATTAACAGTGTGTGGTTTCTGCTACCTTTCTTGCTCTGTTTTGTGCGTTCATTTACATCTAAAGTGTGGTCTTTCTTTAGTCTCTTATATTCCTTTTACATATAACAATTACAGATTTATAGTACGTTTAAATGAGTAAAAGACGAGCAGAAAGTGAATGTAAACGTGAATTTAATGAAGAGTGGGAAAATGATTTTTTATTCATTGCGAGTCCAGCATGTAAACCGCTTTGTATTGTTTGTGAAGCAACTTTATAACACAATAAAAAGCATGAGCTTAATAGACATTATAACACTCAGCACCAAACTAAGATTAAAAATGAAAAGAAGCTTATGCCTGGTTCAATATTACGAAGAGAATATGTTGCAAAGAAGAAGGAAGAAATCAGATGAAGGCCAAACACCTTCATTTAAAGTAATTTTTGAAGACTTAGCACTGACAGAAGCACCATGTGAAATTGCTCTGCATTTATCGAA
Organism: Platorchestia sp. MABIK; assembly: GCA_014220935.1. NCBI lineage: Eukaryota > Metazoa > Arthropoda > Malacostraca > Amphipoda > Talitridae > Platorchestia > Platorchestia sp. MABIK. Next base: position 24,944 of record JACJUY010004191.1, on the reverse strand, counting down.
AAGAAAGAAGCCTTTTCTGATGGAGAAGAAATTGTGAAACCATGTCTCGAAATATTTGCGAAATATCTTGGCAATAAGAATTTCGAAAAGAAAGCAGACGAAATTGCCATATCAAAACAGATCATTACAAGACTCACAGATGAACTGTCTGAAGTATAGATCGACCGGGGCCGGGCCATTTATGCTGACCCCGGCCAACCCCGACAATTTTTGCAGACCCCAGCCCCAGCCCCGGCCCCGGCAGAATAGTGCCTTAAACTGGGGTTTTGGCCGGGGTCTTTAATATTGTACTACACCTTTTTTCCTTCAAATTAATCCAAGTCTAGTTCAATTTACTCCAAGTAAAGTTCAAATTAATCATGTATCTATTGGGTGTGATGAACAAAAAAAACGTTTTCCTTTCATCAAGGAATACACAAAATTTCCGCCGGTGTTATAATCTGAAAACAAGATGTCGTAAAACGTGGTAAGTTTCTAGCATCGGGAGGCAGAGGGTGATTCCGACCTTTTAGCGGCGTAAACGAGACAAATCAATCATAAAAACTTCGTATTGTACTACTCATTCAAGTTCTTTTTCAATTTTCCATTAATGGTAGTATACATGCATTCAAATATTTATGTTCAAAAGGTAATTTTACGTTCTACATACACTTAGTAATTGTGGGAAGTTCCACACAACTTCATTTTCATTTTCATATGACAAGGAACAAAAGTCGTTCAAGTTTAATTAATTTATTACAGAACCGTACTAGGTAGTTTATACCTTTAGGCTTCCGAAAGTGAACACGTCCGTGTCCGTTGATAGTTTTAAGTTTAGGTTTCAAAGTTTAAGTTCCAATAGTGTGGGACGGTTGCTCAAAGGAAGATTAGAAACGATGCTTCGCAATGTTAAGGAGCAGAATAAGAAACCGAACGGTGTCTCAGCAGGGCAGAGTAGGTATGCTTAACAAACGTTGCCGACAGAGCATGAAGTCAGGGTAAGAGGCCAACATGCCGACCTGGAGTAAAGAAAAACAAAGGTAAGTTCAGACTGACGACAACCAGCGACAAAATTCCTACTTTCGGAAAACAAAACTTGCAAGATATCAATTAGACAGCACACCTAAACGCACCCGCAAGGCCTAGACGAAGTTGCACGTTAGAGGCTAGGAGGACGAGACGCTGGACTGAAGAAAGAAAACTGCCAGTGGAGTGAACCCCAGTCTCAATGGCACGGAACGTAGAGATCATACTGAATACAAACAAAACTAATTTAATGAACAGTTCAACAAAATTTACGACCAATTAGAGCAAACGAAATCAAACAAATTCAAGTAAGTCAAAAGCAGTCAAAAGCAGACAAACTAAACCTGCAACCACTCACCCAAGTTTATTGCCACACTTGGTGGGTAATACACCACTTATAGAAGAATGTTGAGAAATTTAGAGGAAAACAGTCGAAGGTAGGTGTTCAGGTAAGGACAGATAGGATAGTTTGAGGATTTTATTTTGATGAAAGTCATAGACTCAGAAGAAATAAAATTTAACGCAGCTCTTGGATGAGTAAAATCGCATCCACGTATTAGGAGCTGAATTTTTAAAATTCTAGTTCACTGAGATATGAGCGACGCTCAATCTCTAATAAGGTGCGTCAAATTGCCGTTGTTAATTCTATTCAAAATTCAAGGTTATTTTTAGTGTCCAAAACCTTAAACACCTTTAAAGAGATTCAATAAACCCAAAAATAGGCAAAAATATAAAAAAGACACAGGCACGCAAACGTAAATATAATTGAAACACAGAACACAGAAGCAGTATGAAATTTAGGATACTTACTTATGGAGATGATAAATTAGAGGGTTGACCACGCCAGGACACAACTCAAATGCAGAAACAGACCAGCTCACACCTTAAATCCTATTTAAAGACCATAAAACTCCTCCGACATTACTTCCCACTGACTACAAACGACCGAAAACAACGGAAAGCTGTAAAGCGACTCGCCCAACTTAACGCCACGGTCCCAACTGACAAGTGCACCTTGCGAGCATGTGGGAGATTTTTCCCACATGGAATCGAGGATTTTTTTACTAATATCAAGATTCATTTGTGTGAAATTCCACTTCATTACTGTTAGGCTCCGCGCCAGTGTGGCCAGATGGATATTCTCGTATCACGCTACCGGCTTTGTAAATAATGTTCGCCGGAATTTAATTCGAGTATCCTAGAAACGCCCCACAACCTCTTGAATCCGGCTTATCCGAAATTCGGGAGAGCGACTAAAAGAAACGGTCAGCTCTCTGGAATTTTGGAACCTCCTTATCTGTTACTGAAATACTCTGCAACTAACATTGTTCCCTGCAAATAAATCTGGAAATTAACCGAGTACTATCTTCCCCGGGAAGAATACCGACTACCAAGAAAAAAGGGGTCTCCACTCCGAGAGAGTTCTCAAATGAGAGGCGCCCAATGAGCGGCAGCCCTACATCCGCTGAGATACAGCCTCTACAAACTAAACGAACTAAACTTCGGCAACGGTGAGCAAGGTCAGCCCTTAAAAGCATCCGAAGATCGAGCATCTTGGCGCCCGAACAGGGACCAAAAATAATAATAATAAATCTAACAATTGGCGCCGAACCAGGACAGCATAATAAATCTAATACGCATTATCTAACAAGTGGCGTCCGAACAGCGACAGCCTAACAAATCTAAAACGCATTATCTAACAAGTGGCGCCCAAACTCAGCGACCTGAACTCTGGAAAGCTGCATCGTTAATCAAAACGAACTCAGCGACCTTAACTATGGAAAGCTGCATCTTTTATCAAAACGAACTCAGCGACCCAAACTCGGGAAAACTGCATCTATTTTCAAGCTCAGATCAAAGCTGCGGCAGAGGAAGTACGCCTCGAATCAACCATTCTTCAAAGTCGGTAAAATAAAACCCGCATCTCCCGCCTCAGCAGGAATTCGCTGTTAGAGCAGTGCTAAAGGAACTACGCCCAATACTCAAACATTGAACAACCCGGTTGAGATGAATTGCGTACAAGGAGCGCAACAATATGCAGAAGCTCTGGGAATAACCCCGGAACAGCCGGAATATCGAGAGATTTTCCTCGGTCGGTTGCAAAGGCTGGAGCAAGAAGAACGAGAGGAACGAGAACGAGAGGAACGAGAACGAGAACGCGAGCGCGAGCATGAGATTCGCATTCAACAGCTCAACCAGCCAAGAGCCCCAGAGGCGAGACGAATTAAGATTCCTGAAATAACGCAATTCGAGCCAGAAAAAGAAGGTATGCAGGAATTTCTATAACGGTTTGAGAACCACAGTACAGCCCAAGAGCTCACCGAATACGAGGCCGTCATTGCCCTTGAAACCTTAATAACGGTCAAAGAACGAAGGCTCATCCAAACGATACCCTCCGTTGATCGATACCGCTTTAATGAAATCAGAATCCTACTATTAGAATACCATAAGTCACTACGGCTACACTCCGCGAGAATTACTTGAAAGTAAAACCAGAAGAAGGCGATAATATGAGTCGTAACGTCCGCAGGATCGAACAAGCCTTTGATGCCTTGATTACTGGAAGCCAAGTCGAGCCAGGTTACGAACAACTAAGGGATTTTGTCCTGGTAGACCGAATATTCTCCAACCTACCATTGTTCGTGGTCACCCAGCTTAAAGACCGTGGCAGTAGTACTCTGGCTACACTGAGCGAATATGGGGATAGCTTCTAACAAGCTCGACTGCACACCTCCCTGCAACAGCTATGCGGCAACCGTAACAACAATGACCGGACAAGAAATAACGATCTACTTATGAACAAAATACTGCAACAATCCGAACCACGCGAACTCTTGGCCCCCTAACCGTGCGCAAATCAACTCAGTTCCGGCATTACGCGTAACAAACCCGCACGCGTCGCGGCCACTCCCCAACTACCCAGTCTAACCGCACCAATTCAACTATCCCGCAAGAGGCACGACGACATTTCTATTGTTCATATCATGGGGAAAACACCACTCATTCAAGCGCTAAACGTACCGTGCTTAATTCTCGATACCAAAGGTATCCTCCAAACTGGCGTTATTCGGGAAACAACGGCCAGGAGGAGGGCGAAGCCTCCAACGCAATAGTACACGCGAATACTGCCAGCTTCGACGAGGAACCAAAAGAATCCTCCAGCGTGCCGCCAGTTGACTGCAATAACGTAGGTTTAGAAAAAGAGCTCGCACTAGGGAAACTAAGGACCTGTAAAGGCCGAATCAACGAACAACCCATCACAGTGTTATTAGACGTAGGAGCTGATGCAGTATATATAAGAGAGACCCTCGTGCCCCTAGACACGCTTACCGAAACAAAAATCACCGTGAAACTGGCCAATATCCAAACTTTTCAAGCCCCCTTGACAAAAGTACTGCTCGAATGTCCCTATTACCGAGGCGACGTCACCGTCGTGGTCATGGAAAATCCTTCGCACGACGTTATTTTAGGACGAATTCCAGGCACCCTCTCCTTTGAGGAACCATGCTTCGATCCGACCCACCTCCTCCGGACGCAGCCACCTACCACGTGACAACTCGAGCGACCACCAGAAAGGAAGCCGAAGTTGAACGCGCAGTCCAGGAATGACTCAAACCAGATAAAAAAGAGCTGGAAACGTTACAGCGCAACTGTGACACCTTACAAGGACTGTTCAAAAAGGCGGAAAACAAAACAGAGGAGATTAGAAATGACGGCCGAGTCATTACGTACGAACTAAGGGATGGGATTCTGTATCGGAAAACATTACAGAACGGTCAACCCACTTCTCAGCTAGTGGCGCCCTCGACTCTACGTAAACAAGTACTCGAGATTGGTCACGATAACCCCCTGGCAGGTCACTACTCCCAAAAGATAACCCAGGCACGAATCGAACGAGATTTTTACTGGCTACAGCTAAACCAAGAGGTAAACCAGTACTGCCATTCATGCCACAAATGCCAAAAACATGCAGCAGCCCGGCCTCCCAAAGCACCTATTGCTACTCCTTCCCTAACCGGAACTCCATTTGCCGCGCTAAGCGTGAACATAGTAGGTCCGATTCAACCGTCCTCTGCTGGAGGAAATCGATGCATTCTAACTGTGGTCGACCAAGCCACCCGCTATGCTGATGCAAAAGCTCTAAGGTATATAGACGCAGTAACGGTCGCAGAGGCATTAAACGAGATCTGCACTCGCACCGGTTACCCGCAGACCCTAACCACGGATAATGGAACCCAATTTACAGCTGCCTTCTTTGAAGAGTTCCTAAAACAGATGGGCATCCAGCACCACCGCACGCCCCTGAATCATGCACAATCAAATGCGATCGTAGAACGATTCAACAGAACAATGAAGTCCATGCTCCGGAAACTGACTGCCGAACAACCCAGGGACTGGGACTTGTATCTTCCCTCATTATTATTCGCGTATCGCGACGCTCCGCAAGCCTCTACCGGATACTCACCATTCGAGTTAATCTATGGCCACCGAGTACGATGACCCCTGACCATCCTGAAGGAATGCTGGGCAGCTAATCCTGTAGACACCGACCAGGCTCCGGCCCATTATCTACTCGATCTCCAGCATCGCTTAAAAAAAACGTGTGCAATTACCCAAACTAATCTGAAACAAAGTCAACAAAAAACGGTCAAATATCTAAATCGAAAAACCAAACTTCGAGTTTTGAAACCGGGAGACCAAGTACTAGTATTTGTTCCGGACCAAAGAAATAAATTAACTATGGCATGGAAGGCCCATATAAAATCCCCACGCGGCTTGGAACCTATATTTATTTATTAGAAATAGATGGAAACAGTAAACTATACCACATCAATTTACTCCCGAAATATCAGGAACCCGAGGCTCCAAACAGCAATGCTAATCCCAACAACTTGGAACTCGAAGAACTTGAAGGAGACGCCGTTAGAGAAGCGTTCACTGCCGCCTGCCTCGCTGTCGAACCTACCAATGCAGAAGAGGAGCTCGACACAAAAGAACCGGAAATTCCCCTCGTGTTGGGAGAAACCGTTACCGACTGCTCCCTCGACAACCGTCGAGACGAAAGGGAACAAAAACAACCGAAGGAGTTGCTTACCAAATTTAGTTGCCTATTCACCGACACACCGGGAGAAACCAGGACCGTAGTTCACGAAATCAACCTAAAAGACCCCAGCAACTTCCGCCTCCAACATGCCTACCCCTTGCCGCTATCACTAGAACCGCAGTTACAGGAAAATCTTGCGCAATGGCAACAACTGGGTATAATCACGCCGTCCAACTCACCGCACTACTCCCCCTTGTTAGCAGTTCGAAAAAAAGACGGAAGTCACAGATTCTGTTTGGATTGTCGTCACCTTAACAATCAAACGCGCTTCGATGCTGAACCCATTGACGACATCACCTCCATCTTTACTCGATTGGCAGGGAAAACTATCTTTAGCAAAATAGACTTGACCAACGGCTACTGGCAAGTTCCTCTGCACCCAGCATCCTGTCCTTATACGGCATTCAAAACGAGGTCCGGACTATACGAATTCAAGGTAAGGCCGTTCGGACTGGCCAATGCACCTGCTACCTTTTCTCGCCTCATTCGTCGAGTAACTAGCGGCCTAAAGGACATAGAAGTGTACATGGACGACATTCTGATCGCTTCCGCCACCTGAGAAGAGCATCTAGATTCCCTGGAAAAATTATAAGAAGCTTTGACACAACACGGCCTAACTGAGAAACCCTCGAAATGCGATTCCGGCTAAAGTAGTCTCCAATACCTCGGGCATCAATTAAGTAGCGAGCAGCTCCGACCAATGACAGAACGGATAGAAGCGCTACGCACCTCCTCATTACCCAAGAATTAGAAAGAACTAAGGAGTTTTCTAGGCAGTGTAGGATACTACCAAGAGTTTATTCCTCACTACACCGATCGGGCGCAATTTTGCAAGACTTCCTACGAAAAAATTCTCCAGAAGTGATTCCCTGGACCGACATCACCCAAGACGTATTCGAGGCACTTAAATTGGCCTTAACGACCAATCCCGTGTTGCAGTTTCCGGACCCAAATATCCCATTTATCCTACGCACGGACGCGTCTGAAATCGGTCTTGGCGCTGTTCTTCTCCAGCCCAGCAAAATCGATTTGAGGCGCTATGCACCAATTGCCTATGCATCCCGCCGATTCAGATGAGCGGAGATGAATTATTCTACTATCGAGAAGGAGGTCTTAACTATCTACTGGGCGTTCCAAAAATTTGAAACCTATCTGTACGGCCGAGGATTTATTCTACAAACTGATCACCGGCCTCTACTCTATCTGCAACAGGCCGATAAATTAAACCCTCGCTTGAAACGATAGGCCCTCTACGTGAGCCTGTTTCAGTTCCAAGCCGAGCATATCGCGGGAACCGAGAATCATATCGCCGATTTCCTATCTCGCTCCGCAACCTTCCAGAGAAACGTGTGAAGACGCAAGATATCCGCGAATGTTCCCGAGATTTTTCGAGATAAAGCTTGTAACTATGTTCTCTTTATAGATAGTTGATGTTAAAAAGGGCGCTAAACTAGGGCTTATATCTGTTAGGATTATAAAATTAATTATCACATAACCATTATATGTCGAACGGTCTCGAAACCTAATCAGAGACCTAACAGGACTTCCATTCTCTAATTTTATTGAGCAAACTGGCGTGGGTTTGTTAAGACTGTGCTTTGCAAGTTAAATCTTGTCATTATGGGCGTGTTAGGCCCCGCGCCAGTATGGATATTCTCGCCTCTTTAGAAATAATGTTCGTCAAAATTTAATTCGAGTATCATAGACACTCGCTAAGCCCCCTTGAATACGGCTTGTCCGAAATTCGAGAGAGCGACTGAATTCAACTGGTCCGCTCCCTTGAATTTCGGAACCACTTTCGAAATCCTCACCAACTTATGTTTTGTTTCTGCAAATAAACTCTGAAAATAAACCGAGTACTATATTCCCTGAGAAGAAAACTGGTTCCCAAGAAGGACCAGCCTAAATACTTATCCATAGGGCCGAACAGGATTCGCGCACCTAATAATCTATCAACTGGCTCCCAAAAAGGACCAGCCTAAATAATTATCCATAGGGCCGAACAGGATTCGCGCACCTAATAATCTATCAACTGGCTCCCAAGAAGGACCAGCCTAAATAATTAGCAATTAGGCCGAACAGGATTCGCAGCCTAAACAATTTATCAACTGGCTCCCAAGAAGACCAGCTTAAATAAATATCGAACAATTGGCGCCCGAACAAGGACAGCCAACAAATCGAATAAAGAAATTATTTAACAATGATGCAATCATAGTAATTTTAGGAAAATTAGTCATTTTCAAAGAGACCCTTAAACCATGAAGATGATGAGATAGAGTTATAAAATTTGGAGCATAAATTCTAGAGACGTTTGTACGATGGTTTTTACCTTTCGCGACTCCTAAATAGCCAGAACATTTTTTCAGAAAATTTTTCACACATCAGCTTTTTTTTCGTATTTTCGAAACTTTCTTACGACCCTCGAATCATAAAGGTGGTAAGATAGAGCTTTGAAATTTGGAATATCTATTCCAAAGACGTTTTTATGGGGATTTTTACTTATTGTGGCCCTTAAGCAGGCAAAGTGGATTTAGGGGGAATTTTTCATATACACGTTATTTTCCCTTTTTTCGAAATTTTCAAACGACCCTCGAATCATACCCGGGGTTTAAAGTTTTGCACACATCGTTTTTATGCACTTTCACAACTTTCTCCACTATTGTTAAACCGAATTGTCAGAAGTTGACAAAACGCTCCACCCTAATATACAGGGTGTCCACAAAAAATGTATCCACTGACCGATGAATGTATGCTACCAGAATAATATATCAGAATTAAACTGTTGTATCTTTGATACGAGTTTCACCAGCTCACAAGTACAAGAATATTTTAGTCGTGGGTACCAATTAGGATGGACATTTGAATATGTCATCCACATCCTGAGAATGTATTCCATGAAAACATTAAATCCTAAAAATTTTTTTGACGGGCCGTGTACACTGGTGTAATTATATAGGGTAAAATTAGTGAACCCTGACGCATTGGTTCGTTCTGCTTTTAATGAATCAATAGAATAGAACGCTTTTTTATGGGCGTTAGTACCAAAATGATAGTGTCTAAAAAAGTAGCACTCGGTTATTTCCTCGTAAAGAAAACATAGCTTTAGAATATCTACTTTGCGTAGAAAATTTATAATGGAGGTGATCGAGGAGAAAAATTATAAAAAGATTTAATGCGGAAGTTTGATCTTAAGATCAATATCAATAAAATGTGGAAGCAAAAGAGGAGAAAAGTTTGTATTAAAAATGATTAAGAACATGAAATATACAGTGGCGCATAATTAACGCACCTTTTAAAATATTAATAATAAATAAACTATGGAAGGTATAACGATAGGGTTAATTGCAAACGATAGAGAAACTCTTAAAGTTTATTTACATGTTGTATCCTATCTACAGATACCCAGTGTATATTGCGGTAATGTATAAGGGTGCGTTCCTTATGCGCCACCCTGTACAATTAGATAAAACAAATGAACAGAGCACAAGGAAACCAGAATACTACATTACTTGAACAACTTTTAAAAGCAGGGCAAAAGTAAACTTTTTGCTGACTATTTTTAAAGTGTAAACAATCTGCATCTTGTTGAGTAAATTGTTTTCTCTATGGATGTACGGAGACTCAATAATACACAAGTCAAAATTTCATGGGCAACTCAAAAATTTTTAAACGTTGATTACGTTTTGAGAAATGTGTGTTACACTAAGTATATTGCAAAGTTGCGTTGCGGAACAAATGAACAGAATTTCCACAATTTCAACCTAATTTAAACAAAATTAATTTTAGCTTTCGAGATAAAATATCATAGAGTAATTACATTTCTATAACTACTTAGAAAGGATAGAAAAGAATTCGAGTAGTCAATTCGTTTTTTCAGTTCTGCTCCTAATTGCCTCACCTAACCCACCGTGCGATGCGCAGTGCGCACAACTGAATGGATAAATAGGATGTTTTATTCTAATCACGCCTGATACATATAATCTTGTACATTGGTTTTTCAAATGCCTTATAACTAACACCAGGACGCAATGACGGTTACCTCCAGTCATGTCGGTACCCATTTCCGACACCTGGGTAGAGAGGGAGAATTCCGGTTGAATTTTCCCTTTTCCCAACGAGGAGAATCCCCCGGCGGCACTGCGGGAATTTGAACTTCCGACGCCTTCCCGTGAAGGGCGCACGCTCTTACTAACTCGACCACAGTGACCATAAATGGTAGACGATCGCATACTCGCTACTTGTGCGTTTTAGAACCATAATTGTTAAACCAGTTGTGCACTTGTTCACCGGTATAATGCAAATAAAATACGAGGAAAGTAATCCGTTTGTAATTTCTCAAAGTATTTCTTGAACTTGTTTGACGCATGTTCAAAAAACTGTAGTACACCGAAATTACAATCTGTTCCTAGGGCAACATCGTCAGTATCAACAGTTTTCGTTAAAAGTTTATTTATTTTGCGAAGCACACTGGCAGTCGGATACCCACTTGCTGTGAAAAATGACTGAAGAAATGTGGATATTCCTCGTGTAATTTGCAAAGTTTAAACAGATATTGTAAGCGGAGGTCGGTTTAAGGTAAATGTTTTTTCACGTAAACCTGGATTTGTGACGGTCGGCTCAACTGGACAAAAATGTTTTTCCTGTTTTTCAAGAGTCTGTAACGTAAAGTTGGTGGGTTCAAAATTCTTCTAATAATAATACAGATATTATTACTAGCACGCTTGGCTGCTTGGTTGGTTTGTCTGTTCCTTCGCTCATCCTGTAAACGGAATGCATAAACACCACACGTAATGACAGCCCATTTTTGTTTTTTTGCTTCATTTTTAAATTTGGGAGACATACTTCAATCTCTTAAAACAAATTGTCAAATGTATGAACTTCAACGCCAAAGTTGCGTGCAAAGACAAGTTTAAGAAACACGAGCATCCAACCTCATTTTATTAAAACTGGGCTGGTCCCTATATATAATGCCAGAATAATTTCACATTCACGTGTATTTGTCTCCCGCCTCCCTCAGAGTAATGCAGATGTTGTAAAATTTCTTCTACTCAACATTCCGAACGAAAAACCTAATCGGAGGAATGATGGCTTAGTTATCGTTCATCTGACCTGGGACAAAAAAGCTCTAGCAATTTCTGAGGCTCTAAGGAATGAGCTCCCTGCTGTAAAAAAAAACTCTAAAATATTGAGAGAATTCAAGGCAAACGCGTCTCGCCACTTCTCTTCTCTGTCATAGTGAGGTGAACACTGTAACATCATGTTGTTGTAGATTGCTATTTTGCCTTAAATCTACTCACTGCTAATTATAGGTAAGCATTTTATTTGAGTTCACTGCTAATGTAAGGTCTCGGTGATGCTGAAAGTTCCATGCATGACTTAATTATTTTTTAATAGGTTCTTTGATGGAGCTTTCCTTGGTAGCATTGATTGTTGATTCTGCAAGTCTACATTGCATTTATTATGAGCTCTACTGTACAGGCCTTGATCTTAGCCTGTACGGTACAGTTGATCGTGAAATAATAAGTATTATATATAGATAAAAGAAGGATTTTGGTAGCTATCTCTTCACTTTAGAATAATATCAATCCATCACATGTTTCATTTGTTCTCAAAAATCAATTTCTCAATGTTATTATTGGTATTAATGACCAATGAGAGAATGAGAAACCAAAAACTTTTTTGTGCTTAAACTGCAACGTTTCTTTGTGTTTCCGTAGCGAAATTAAAAACTTGCTCATTTTTATGTTTCGTGTTTAAAACATGTTTTTTTCATTTATACTGAACAATACATGTAATCGTCGGGTATTTAGAAGTATAAGGAATTTATGGAAATTAGAAATAACAATGTATTTAAGAAAATAGCATTATACGCTGGCTCACTATTTTAGAAAAAGGTTTATCGCTACTCCAGGGAGCGTCGTATGTTTCTGCATCCAAGACATAAACAAATTCACAAAATAACCCTGACCTAAAGCTTAGGATTTATAAAAAAGTTACTACACCTTTTCTCACGCGTTCAACCTTGAAATTCATTGCAGCCTGTTTTTTTATTTATTTGCATCAGTCGTGCGTGAAGTACGACGCATTAAATGAATTTTGTCGGCCAACCCGTTTTCATTGCCTGTAAAAGTCGTAAGTCTCTCTACTTAACACCTTTTTTCTTCTTAATTTATAGCGAACTATGCGAGCACAATGTTACCACATTTCTCGCACGTCATTCCACAACTGTCAAGGGTACTAGAATTTCTCTGTTTTATTTTCAGGCATTTAATAAGTTGCTTTGCAATGAGGAATTTATAAATTCTAATACATTGATTTTCCGTAAAACTTTTTCAAAACCTACGTTTCTATTACTCGATCCGTAAAACGTTTTTGTTAGCTTTGTGCGACAACCCTTCTTCGTTTCTGACTCTTTAAAATTTTTCTGTGCGAACATCATTTTGGTAAGAAATAAATATTGTTTTGTTGGATGAGGGGAAAAGCAACTTCCCCTGAGTTTTTTTCAGGGTAACAAATTTCAAGTTTCCGAAATTCCGATTCATTTGCTTTTGCTTTATTATCATTCCATTCCAATCCATTATACCTTCAACAAAATCACAGACTGCCGCAGTTAATTAAGCTCATGAGTGAACGTAAGAGTGATTGTTAATTGTCTTTTCAATTGTCTCACAAGGAATTTTTTCATCTGTATTTACTAAATTTATAAGCACTGAGTCCTCGTCATTATGGTAAAATGTCAATGAGAACAGATTTTTTTTTTTAATTTTTTCTTCTATTATATACAGTGTTTCAGAACAAGAGGTGCAAAATTGCGCCCCAAGTAGAAAATGGCCAAATAGACACTTTTTCTTCTATGAAATTTTCCAACAAAATTTGGGTTTTCAGATATTAGCTGTTCATTGTTTTAAATGATGACATTTACTTACACAATTACTGACAATTTTTATTTTGAATTTACTTTAGAAACACGTCTATTCAATGAGAGTTTAAAATAATAAAATTTAGTTTTAGTTTTATTTGGTAAAAAGCCTTGTAGCCTTGTTCATGCCACACCCATTAAATCTGAGGAAGATCTCATGGCCAGACTTGCTGTGGCTGCTGGTGAGATTTCTGAAATGCCAGACGTGTTTCCTAATATCAGGCACTCGTTTAAGGGTAAGATTTGAAAAAAACATTGATGTAGGTGGAACACATTTTGAACCATTTTTGTAAAAGTAAGTTCAAAATAAATATTTCAAATAATAATTGTGTCATTAAATTTCATTCTTTAAAACATTAAAAAGAGAATGTCTCAAAAACCCTTTTTTCAGAAAAATTTCATAGAAGAAAAAGTGTTTATTTGACCATTTCCTACTTGGTGTGCAATATTGTACCTCTTGCTCTGAAATACCTTGTATATCTGTTTTCTATGATTTTTACCTTACATCAAAGTTTAGCGTAACAACTTTTTTCAGGGATAACGTTTTTCTTTTCTCTCTATAATTCATTGCTTGGAATTCATGTTGCTATTATTCAAAAACAAAGTCAAGCGGAAAGAACAAAATGTGATATTCGGATGATTGAAAAGCTGCTTACTGTTCTGAAAATCTTATAATTCTTCGTAAGTAGTTATTTTTTTGTAAAATTTTTAAAGTATGTTCCTTATTACATGAGAATTCAATAGTTCTTGATTTTCTCTTCAGATTGATTATTTTGTATTCAAATTCGAAGGTCCATAGAGATCTCCGGACGTGCCAGACATCCATGTGGGCCTTCGAATTTGAATACAAAATAATCAAGCTAAAGAAACAAGAACAATTGACTTCTCATAAATTAAGGAACATGTATTGAAAATGTGAACAAAAATGACGGCAAAAAAAATTGTAAAACTTTTAAAATTGGGAGCTACTTTTCAATCACCCTATATTGAACTGTTCAATAAAAACGAAAAAAAAATTATTGCTCTGACCTGCAATAAACGCTGTCATTTGTAACAGTTCTAATTTAAAATACCAAAAAGTGAAATGAATAAAACGTAAATTCCTTAACGGATATGAGCAGCTAATTCAAATTCTGAGTGTCTGGCTCAAATGCTAGCCACATCACGAAAATGAAATTAGTGAGCCTCTGAAATTAAAAAATGGAGGCGTTTTTCAGGTTAGGGATATGATTCGTCCGAGGAAACTATTCTGTAAATAAACTGTTCAATGTAAATTTTTTCTTATTCAGCTTCCTCTATTTCAAGTTAAGATAACATCGGAATGAATTTAAACTGAATGATACATTCATGTGAATTGCAATTGGATAAACAGATACATGCAGTCACTATGTGATGCTCAGGTAACCAGTTTACAAGGTGAGAATAGGGACACACACCCAACATGCAAGCGAAAAACTGTTTTGTTAGTTTGGGGTATTGCCTCGTCCCGTGTTTTTGCTAATTACTCTCATAGTAAGCAAGTTCTAAGCAAACGTACTAAATTCTTTGAAAGTATGAATAAGGTTTGGGAACGTCAAAGTTTAGTCCAATATTCATTCTTCCGGAGATATTATCCGATTTTTACGCGTCGACACAAACGCTGTGATAAACCTCAGTTTCTCACTCGAAATTTTTTTCGTGAATATTTTCCTTTCTCAGTCTAACGCCTCGAGTCTATATACTGTAAATATGTTACCAATTAAGAGTATTTTACCTCAAATTTTGCTTCCATAATCGTTTACGTTTCATCCATGAGTTTCGTAGATAAAATATTCGTTTAAGCCTTAGGTGATCTTTACACTTTATTCTCGTGGTGCTTATGCTAGTAGAGCATCAACAGCGACTGCATTTACCATTGCTCCTTTTGCCATTCCTACTGTAGCTACCTCGAATGCTCGTAACACACGATCTCACGTCCTCGTTACGGCTATTACTGCTACTGCCCCTACGGCTGTTACTACTACTGCCTCTACGGCTGTTACTACTACTGGCCCTAAGGCTGTTACTACTACTGCCACTACGGCTGTTTTCACGGGAGCTGCCACCTGCTGGTTACCCAAAAGATAAACAAGGCTTATACATACAACAAGTTGACTCGCCAACGCTGGGCCTCCATTACTCGTAGTGAAAATTTTACTGAATTCCACCGAAGAAGCAGCGATGCACTGCGTATTCTTATCTGAACAATGTTCAGGTTTAAATTAAAATTTTGACTTCTGAAATAATTTACCGTACTTGAATATTTCTAAACTACAGAGTTACAAGTAATTGGATGTTATTCACGAACTCATTGATGTTACTATTAATGTTACTTTTTACTAGAACACGTTAGGATTATGTATTTTTTTAATTAAATAAAAGAAATGGATAGCAGTATGATCAATATAATTTCATTACATTACCCTAGTTTTATGCACCTATTTGTCGCCTTCAAAAGGGACCATAAACAAGAGCCTCCAAGAAGCTTTTAGAAAGAGAGAAAAATAGAGTAAGAAATAGTTCCACTGTATTATATCAAGTAGAAAGTTAATTTATTTTGAATCATGCAAAATAAGCATGGTTTAATTTCAATTAATTACATTAAGGACATCGCCTCAGTTAAGTTAAGCTAAGTTAACTCTGCTTTCAAGCAGCCAATATCTTAGGTTAATTTTAAAGTTTAATTCTGCGTACCACAGCCGTAAAGGCAATCTGCCACATGAGCAGCCACACCGTTGAAGTTTTTGTTCAATTTATTTCTCTAACACTGACTTAACTCCAAAGGTTAAAAAGACATTAAGCCAAACTCATGAACTTTCTAAAGACTGGAACAAAAGAAATGTAAACATGCAAAATTATAACTCAACAGAACCAAATCACATTCACACAAACCAAAAGTTAAAGAGGAAAAAAAGAAACTTAACGGAAAGGATCTCAATGGGCTAACAAATGGGCTCTCAAAACCAATCTACCGCAGCCTGCGCAAGAACCTCATATGACACCTCAAATTGCAGGTGCAAACAAATGACTCCATTCAAGAGCACGCTAAATTATACGGTTGAAACTTGAAGGTCACAGTTTAGGAATTAAAATTTTCAATCCCTTTCGTGAAGCATCAAACGCAACAGTCGTCAAAATTGAACGCTCCAAAAAAAGCCACACGCGTAAATTTTTACCTTAACATGTGCAAAACTATAGCCTTATCCTTTGTAATGACGTGGTGATGCTAAACAAACATTCCATTCTCGCTTATTTCCTTCACCTAGCATTGTATGTTATCATTTGCAACTTATTATAAAATGAGCATTGCAACTGTTACGTACAGTATTTCAGATGTTTACAAAAAAGTATAATCCAACAGTTCTAAAACTTGACGTACAAGAGAAAACCTAAGATCAGTTTTTGATTCAGCATCCAAGAATAACTTTACAACTACAGTTAGACCTTACTCAATAAAAATGATGTTCCCCAGTATAATCATTCCACACGTTTTCTGCATTCAAATGCTGTAAGCTAGCCATCTCCGGGATAAGCGTTATGGCAATTGCGTTGTGGCCTTATTTTTGTCCCTACATGTGACAAAAAAGACTATATTTGCGTGTTTTAATCACGTCTACTCACACATCACTCTTCAATCTTCTGTCAAAGTGATACGTAGTAGTTTATTCAAAAATCAAATAGAAATAGATATCCAGTGACTGTTAGGAAAATGTCAGGGTTTCACTACGCACATGTAGAAACATCAATAACACCGATAAACTAGCCGTAGGCATCTATCATGGTGTTGAGTATCTCTAACGTAGTTTTTCATGCTAATTTCAAATCTGAAAATCGTTTTGCTCTATAACTTCAGATTTTGAAAGTATTCGCAATCAATAGTTTTCCAGATATGTCGTTCATCACATTTTTTTCACCAGCATGTTTATAGGTAAAGTAATTTTTAGGCTATGCCATAGAATTATTATCGATTAAATTATCGTCATTGATTAAAATAGTTATATTTAAGATAATGAGTCGAAACATCTAAGATATACGTAACTTATCTTCCATTAGTTCCTTATTTTCGTTTTAAGACAAAATAATTGCGTTCAGAGGTTGATTACATTCCCCATATCTGTTTTGCTATGTGTACGGCTATCTAACATAGAAATCGCATCGGAAAACGTTTACATTATTTCTGACGAAAGCTCGTGAGCTATATTATGAGTAAAAGGTGGATACTGAAAAATCCTGGGTCCTACTGATGATCTCTTCAACATGTGCTCGAGCGGTTGTATGTGTAAGGAAAGTGATGAAGCACAATCAAGTGACATTCAGTGTTCTTATGATATAGCCTTAGTAAGCAGCCGCACCATATGCTTATATTTATGTTTTAGCAAATGTCACCGACTTTTCTAACTAAACTCGAGCTTTTATAATACATCCAGACGTTGCCTCGATTCCTAAACTAATTTCACATGATCCTGAAAGTTGTCTATTACCAATTACACCTACAGAATATCGATTGAAGAAGAAATACAAGAAAAAGGTTCTTTTCATCTTCCAGTAACGTTTTTGATCCTGACTACCAATCCTAAGAAGGTATTAATAAACTGAACAATCCTGATCTTTTCGACCTCATTCCTAGCTCAATACAAAAAATCAAGAACTGCTCGCCCACACATACAAGGAACTTGTGGAATTATTTCCATTGAGTAGCACTATTAGCTACTCTTCGGAAGTTGATGGTGTCAAACCAATGGGTGGACACAACATTGAAGTATGACGATTGTTAATCGACTCATTTTAAACAAGTTTTCAGCCAGTGTTATTAGAAAACAGAAATAAAATATGCATCAGTGCCTGTTTGACATTCTATCTTCCTTTAAGAAACATATGAAACTATCTCACTATTTTTTCAAAGGTATCTTCTCTAGGAATAATAGTGTCTCTGCGATTATTTATAAGTTGTCGCAATTCTCATGGGAATGCAGACAAGGTAATCAATTACAGCTGTTTTACCTGCGAGTTTATAGTAGAGATAAACAGCAACACATGAAAAAATTTAACTAATTCGAAAAGAATGCTGTCAGGAAATAAAAATTTCCATCGTGTGCATTTGAACAACTGAGATAAAGATCTCATGTCACCGATTCATAACAAGGTGGGGCTCATGAAGAACTTCATGAACGCACTACCCCAATTGAAAATCGAAGACGTATCGCCGATGTGTTATGGCCGAGTAAGAAAGAACCTAAGGGACGTTTCATCGGTAAATCGCCTCCGCTTCGGAGGCGAAATGTCAACTTAGGGACGAACTTTTTGGCTCAGATACGTCCGCGGCCGTCCGCGATGATCATACATGCTAAATCCATGCTACGTCCCTGTTTGACCCGTTTCACCGGCGATGCGCACATGATTCGCGGATGGCCATCCTTGAATTTGTCGTTGAAAAAAAACTTACAGTCGCGCACAGCCGAGATCTATCGTCTCTAAACGACCCTCAAATACAAATATCTATATATATTTATATTTGAGGGTCGCTGAGAGGCGATAAATCTCAGCTATGCGCGGCCGAAAGTTTGTGTCGAAAGTTGTCGTTTTGAAGAGCAAATATTTGAGTATTGCTCTTCAGAACGACAACTTCGCTGAGCGTGGCAGAGAGTTTCTAATGGCAAAGCTTAGTAAACACTCAAATGCTTACCCCCGCTGTTTATTATGTAAAGAAACAAAAATACCGGCTCATCTTGGCCGAAAATTTAGCACACCTGTCCAATTACAGCATTGACTGCGCTGGTCCTATTTCTACGATCACATACTTGACTCCCAGTTATTAAAACATGTTTTGACATTTAAGTTATTTATTACTTAAATTGTTTTACGTAAATGCAAAGCACGATCGGCATTAAGCACCCAAAAAAGGTTCAAATAAAATATTTAATTAAAACTAATCCTTTACTTAAGCTAAATCTAGAATATTAGGAATAAGCCTTCCCATCCATATTAATGCGTTGTAGAGTGGAAGATGGAACACACAAATTTGTAAGGAATTAAGCAAACGGGGAATCTATGAACAAGGTTTGTCTACACACCATGTTTTCAGAATCAACAAGATACACAGAAGTTTATGAAACATGATAGAAGTTATAGAAGAACGTAATAAACAGCAAAAAAGCCAGCAGTAAGCTGCAAAAAATGGATCCGTAGTAAAACAAAAGCATATGAAATCAAAAGGAATGCCTACCTTACCTTCAGCTGGGCCTCAGAAATTCCCCTGGGATCGCTAGTTCCCATGGATATAATAGTTGTATGCCCTGAGGAGTCTAAACCTTCCGTGACACTTCATCTTAGAATACACCCTGTGTCTTTCCGTCTAACTCGAGTGAAACTGGCTCGTCAAGGGCTGGCGCACAATTTTCAAATGTCCAAGTGATAGCTGGAAGATAAGTGACGGGTCTCTTGCCTCTCCTCCATCCCAGTCAACTGATCCTGTTGAAAGAAAAAATAGTTGGTTATCAAGTGTAGGCTTGCTATCCAACGAATGAATATTCTGAGTGCGAAATACCTTTAATTGTTTCCTGGTCAAATTTTAGTGAGAATAAATGTTCCTCACAGCATAGGTTTGTAAAGTTTGTCCCTCGTTTCAGGTTCTATATCAGTAGCTTTACTCATTTAATTAAAAAGGGTATACTGGCTGGAAAAAAAACATAGTTTGAGAAAAATATCGAATTACTTGTGTTTCAATAGATCTACACATGTTAGAATACAAAGATTATCAATGATTTAAGCTAGATTAGACAGAACAAAAATACTGGTATCACAAATATTGGTATCATATATCACAATGCGAGAAGACTAGGTAGGGTAATTTTGTACATGATTGAAATTACAGATGACTAGTTGTTACTGCTCACCAAATATTCGCATGTTAACGGCACCAGAGATAGAGGCAAAATGAATGAACTACTGGAGTTTCACACGTCTGTAAGCCACAGTCCTATTGAACAATTTTAGAACAGAAAAATGTTTGTAATTTTGTTGAGGCTAGGTTTAAGTTTATGACTTCTATTATTTGAATATGCTCCATTTTACAACATTATACAAATTTTTTGCATTTGAGCACAGATCTTCATTTGAGGGCTTACAGCTATGATCAACACGGAAATGATTAAGAATAGAACCTTAATATTTGCGCGAGGTTATTCTTAGCTTCAGTGTCATCCTAGTCATGCCAATTCAACACTTATGAAAGACTTGCGTTCTATCCTGTTACATCCGAACTGATATATCACTAGTGATGTACCGATACCATTTTTTAGGCCGATACCGATACCCATTTTTTGGCCTATACCGATACTCCGATTCTAGGAACTACCGATACTTTGACCGATTCTACTACCGATACCGATACTTTTACAATTGTATTAAAATAGAATCATTATAAGCCCTACATGGGTGTTTTGATAAAATTTTTTACCAATGAATCTAATATAATAACAATATTGACAAAAAAGTTTTCAATTAGGAATGATAAAAACTGCTCTTGCTTTGTCAACTATATCGTTTGATTCGTTTCCCGCTCAAAGTTTTTCGATTGTGTCATCTTTCCGCGTTATTTCGTATGATGCCGTTATCAGCATGTGTGAACAAACAAGTATTCACTGTTTATCAATCTTTATTTGCCAACTGAGGTTATTATCCGACTAAATGAATTAAAAATATTTTTCTCCTTTTACAGCAGTAATATAATGTAGCTTTCAGTCTCAGAAATAGCAGCGTGAACGCATGCAGTATACTTACGAGTTTGTACTAACACACACAGTGTACGGAAGCAAACACGGGTCTTTTCGGTTTGGGGGCCTTTCAAATTTCAATATTTTCTTTTCGCCAAAGTATACATTTTGGCGTGAAAAACACGAAAATGATAACCATTTTGTGGAGAAATTATTTATTGAGCCTGAAATTTGCTTATATCCATTAATATTTTATTAAAATACTGCGGTTTCTCGGTACGTTTTCGCCACGCACATTCACACAGATCCGAGTCCATCATTTGTTGGTGAGTGCCTCCCCGACGTTTTTTTCATTTTTAGACTATATGCTATGCACTCTCGATCAATCATTTGAGTGTGTGCCTTGCATCTGTTGCAGGGTCAACCAAGTTTTCACCATGATTAACAGGGAGGTGTTTGAAATTATACCCTTGGTTAGGTTAGATTAGTAACACTTAATGAATAATTTTTTCACAAAATGGTCATCATTTTCGTGTTTTTCACACCAAAAAACATAATTTGGCGAATAGAAAACATTAAAATTCGATAGGCCCCAAAACCGAAAAGATCCGCAAATACGCAACCAACTATAAGATTGTTGTGGATGTTTCAAACATCTTAAAATAGAAGAAAAATAATGAAAGAAAGAAGATTCGTAATGTACGGCAATTAACATGCTAAATTAAAGTAGAATTTTCAGCTACTTCTATATTAAATTTACAAAAACTTTAAAATGTGCCTTCAACTTTATTTATTTGGTCTAATTTTTGTTAGCCTGTCACATACGTTAAGAAATGTAAATTGGGTCAAACTATATAGATTTTAGTTGTTAAAGTATAATAATTTTATGTCACTACTGTGTTTTTACTGTGTTTAATTATTCATGCTGCATAGCTTTCACTCACTGACTGTACGTGACTCATCGGGAGTAAAAAGTAGTAAATTCAGTTAGCAGGCCTGATTAAACGCTGTATTTCAACAGTTAGCTAACTAATTTACCAGGTATGAATAGGCTCTTTATTTGATTACTTGTATGCACGGCCCGCCAAAAATGACTATTTATCATAACAGTACCCGTGATAAAAAATATTATTGTACTTGCGCACTGGTGAAACTCATATCACAGATACGGTCATTTTGGCTCCATTTATGAGCGTGATAGAGAAATGGAAGAAGCGGACTCCAAACAAATAAACCGAGGGTATTTTTAGGGAGTAGCAGGACCCGTGGAAATTCTATGGACAATGTCATCGTTAACTAGGTGGCCCCGTAAAAAAATTCCGTCAACATTACTCAACCTTTCCTATTCTGTCCTAACCGAAGCTATCCTGATAAAATATCAAACATAACAATGCATGTAAGGGCCATCTTTCAATGTTACACTGAGATATTCGGTATCCATGATACCGCACACTCAGACATCCTATGTTTCTGAAGAAGCGGACACCAAACAAACACATAAATTAATAGATAAATAAGCAAACAACGGGTATTATTAGGTTAGATACTTTTACTTTCACGATTTATGACTGTTATATCTCAGGATGTGCCTCGTAAAGGGAGCACCGCCGGATGTCTCTGTCTCGCTAGGCTTGGGATGTCTCTGTCACGATCCGTGGGTCGGAAGCGACCCACCGCTGGAATATTTTTGTTGCTCGCGCTTGCCGGACTTCCGGGCAAGACTTTTATATAGAGGAAGCTGTAAGCGACGGAGCCAGTATACGAATAAGCGTCTTGCTGAGCGTTTCATTCTCCTACTCTGGTAGCCATTAAGCTAGCGGTTCTGTAGTTTGCAGCTACAGCTAAAATACATCATGTTGTGTAAAAGAAACGACACAACATATTTGGCGACAAGGACTTCGAATCTCCGAATTGAATTTGAACTTTACAAGTGCTCTGAAACCAAGATGGCGTATTCTACATTTAGCTGTCCTCCATTCGACATTGAAGTGGAAACAGTGAGTGAATTTCTACAACGTTTAAACGTACAGTGTGCAGACGCTCTTCAGAAGGCGGGAAACAATCGCAGTAAGAAAGCTAGCATTTTAGTTAAAGCTTTGCCTGTAAACATCATTACTGATCTACAACGAACAATTGAACCTACGTTACTCTCTGATGCTACGTATGATGAAATAGAAGAAAAGTTAATACAGCAATTTGAAATCAAGAAATCCGTAGTCGGCGCATCTGTTACATTTCTAAATAGAAAGCAAGGTGTTAATGAATCCTTAGAAAGTTATGTAAAAACACTGAATGACTTAGCGTCTGCGTGCAACTACAATAATTGCTGTCGTGATCGTCTCTTGAGAGATGCTTTCGTGGCTGGTCTTCGTTCATCGTAAATTCTCAGTGCAGTTCTACAGAAGTGTGACGGGAAAACCTTCAACGAATGTGTTGAACATGCAAAACTCATCGAACAGTTAAGTTCCGATGCTCAAGATATTATTCGTGATTATTATTATTCATCGTTTTTCACAACAGAAAAATTACAGCCGAACTACACATGCATCCGTTGCGGAGCTAAGCAAAAGCATCTTGCAAAGAATTGCTATGCGCTGAAAATGAAATGTAAAACATGTGGGAAGACAGGCCACATTTCTAAAGTTTGCAAATCAACGACAGCAGCACGGCCTTCTCCGGCGGAGCCTACACGAAGGGAACCTACACGAAGGGGACCTACGCGAAGAGAAATTGACGCAGCTCGCACTTACATAGTGC
Source organism: Platorchestia sp. MABIK (assembly GCA_014220935.1). NCBI lineage: Eukaryota > Metazoa > Arthropoda > Malacostraca > Amphipoda > Talitridae > Platorchestia > Platorchestia sp. MABIK. Next base: position 1,429 of record JACJUY010004191.1, on the reverse strand, counting down.
AGCCGGAATGGAGTGATTGTCATTGCAACGTCGGAAGAGAAGCTTTTTCAATGCAGAGTTCACGTGAGCCTCTACAGAGGAAGAACTAAGTTATTCTACTAAAGCCTAGGAACGATATTTGTGCAGGTAACTCTGTTCATAATTTCTCTGATGTACAAACTAATTACGCGTTATTTCAATTACATTGTATTCCTCATAGTGTCACAAAAATTGCTCCCTCTGTTGCGCTGAACAATCGTAAATTTGCTATTTCCAGAGATAGAGTTAATCCTAAATATTCTGTGTTCAGGTCTAAGCCTATGTATGAAACTCAATTTGATGTCGGTGATCATGTTCTTGCTCTGAATTTAGGAAATTGTCCCAAGTGGCTGAAGGGAATTATTGTTGGTAAAGTTGCTGTTAATATCTTTCATGTTCAAATCTTAGCATTTAAATGTAATCAGGAAGAGACATTCAAATCAGTTGCTTCATTCTTCTTGCAATTTGGGATCTTTCAGTAGCAAGGCGACTGAGCCTTCTACTTTGCATCCTGTTATCTGTTCACCTGTACAAAATGAACCGCGTAGATCAGGTGGAATAACTAAACCTGTAATGCGAATGGGTTGTTGAGTTCTGCCTTCCGTGTGTCATATATTCATCCAGAGGGGGGAAATTGTTGTATTTCAGGATGAGCCTCATAAAGGGAGCAGCGCCGGATGTCTTTGTCTCGCTAGGCAGGCTTCGGATGTCTCGATCCGTGGGTCGGAAGCGACCCACCGCCGGAATATCTTTGTTACTCGCGCTTGCCAGACTTCCGGGCAAGACTATTATATAGAGGAAGCTGTAAGCGACGGAGCCAGTATACGAATAAGTGTCTTGCTGAGCCTATCATTCTCCTACTCTGGTAGCCATTACCCTACATACAAGGTCACGTGGAAGCCATATGGTTACGACATGGATTGTTCATTTTTGTCATATGGGTTCTACCTGCCCATGCTATGTGGAAAGCACATGGACTTTTGGAAAGTGCTCCCACCTGGTTCCCACATGGTTAGGACACGTGTAGAAGGTGTGGGTCCTACATGGAAGCCACATGGTTCCGACATGGATTGTTCATGTTTGCCATATGGGTTCTACCTGCCCATGCTATGTGGAAAGCACATGGACTTTTGGAAAGTGCCCCCACCTGGTTCCCACATGGTTAGGACACGTGTAGAGAATGTGGGTCCTACATGGAAGCCACATGCCTCGTGGCTATCCCCCGCTTCTACCAGCTAGGATACATGTGGTAATTACTCATGGGTTCCATCTATAAATCAAGCAGACTTACCATGAATTCTACCGACGTGTATTATACACTGTTTCCATGTGGTTACACTGAATAACAAATTTAAAAAAATTTTTTTTACTGGAGATGTGTAAATTGATATAGACTAATTCGGGTACGCTT
>JACJUY010004190.1:53613-68126 GCA_014220935.1 Platorchestia sp. MABIK | reverse complement strand
AACCCCCCCCCCCCCTCTTTCCGTGGGGAAGCGCTGTCCACCACTCCGTAATGATGATCATTTAAGGGTCACTTAGTACGGGGACGCGGGTGCGAGGAGTCAAGCATTTTAGGGCTACGGTGAGACTTAGCTCAGTGAGACTTAGAAGGTCGCGACAAGATAGAGTCAAGGGTTTAACGTCGAGCTTTGAAGCCGAGCGGGATTGTTAGCGACTTACATAAGTCCGATTTCGAGCCGCCTTGATTGTCTATTTGCGTAGAGTATCTATTTGATTGTCTAGTTGTCCTTTGATAAATTCAACTGGTTCAATATTCCGGGTTTTAAATGCATGGTTTGTTCTTGAGCGAGTGCCGAGACCCTCTGCCGAGGTCTAGGTCATGGTTGGGTTTGACTGTATGCACACAGTTGTTTGGTTTGTATTGTAAAATTGAGTGGTCATCAAAGGATGTGTTATTGAGAGTCATTGTCGGGTCATTTCGTGAAATCCTCGCCGGCGTTTGCTCAAGCCTTTCAGTATTTGCCTCCCAATAAAGCATTAAATCTTCGTGGCTCGTTATTCCCCTCTCTACTCTCGCATCGCTCACCCACTGAAACACGAGCCTAGAAACTCGGGCCCGCTACCAAAGACGTGATATATGAGTAGGGTTGAACGTGAAGGCTACCGCTTGCGCGCCAACGTCACCCAGTGCGCGTACGCACAGTCAATATCAAATTAATTCTTAAATTTGAAGCCTAGTGCTTCTGGTGGCAGCGGACTAACCGTCTTTAATCGTATCGTGAATCTTAACGTAATGCCAATTGCGGAAATAAATCATTTGAGCCATCGATTAAAAGTTACATCAGTAAATAATAAATAGCATCCACCAAGCGACTTCATACACAAGTTTCAACTTTCTAGCGTTCATAGTTTTCTTTTTATTGGCAAATTAAAAGGGTCAGTTACTTCTGGGCCACCCTGTATAATCCTTTTAAATCGTTTTCTTATACTTCCATTTAAGCAATCATCTAAAAGAATCATCAAACAATGTGTGTGAAACAAAACAAAATTTGATCTACAAAGCTTGTGAACAGGATGAGAATTTCATTTTATCGAGGCTTCAAGCTCATAATTTCCTTCAGGCTAAATCAACAAATATATTTAAACAATTTATTTACCTCACGCGATGCAGCAATAGATTGTATCGTAAGTCTAGGACAATGGACGCATTTGAGTATGGCTACTTGTGGGCCCGAATAAGTTCAGCGACTTCTGCGGCATCCTGTCATCAACGTTATTTTAAGGTGTACAGTTATGTTTAACCTAATTTAATTAACCTAGGGGCACACTAGACTGGTCAATAAATTGGTTCTCTTATGATTCGATGCTCAATTTTTACAAAAATAGTTAATATGGGCTAGATGGGAACAGTATATGCTAGAAAACGATTTGTAGCTGAATTAAGATCCATGTCATTTATCATTGCAAACTACATCATTGCCATTACCTATTAATTACCACATTGCACAAAAAAAAATTTGACTTGATTACCTTGTGTGATTTATATTTCAATATGAAGAGAGATTCAAGATTCGTTTTGAAAGCTTTGCAAGAACTTTTTCCACGGATCTCAGCAGGGATCGCATTCCAATTTTTAGTTCCAATAAAGAAGATACTGTGTTGTGACCGAGATTTTAAACATTAAAAGGAAGTATGAAGTTAAATCTACTTTGGGGCATCATTTGGATCATGATGGCCAGTTTGTGCAGCTAATAATTGTTTGAGCTCTCTGTCGCTATCATCAGTCAATGTTTCATACATGAAATCGCAAATGGCGAGCTTGCAGAGATCGAAAAACTTTGAAAAGTATTTTTAAACTTTTGAGTGAATCATTTGTGTGAGCCCTAAATTCTATTTTCTTTATCCCTCTAATGTTTTTTTGCAGCCCAAAGAGCATTTTGGTTTTACATGTATCAGTTTCGTGTCCAGCTTCTATTTCGTATTGTATGTGTGGTGAAATGATCGTTCGATGAAGTATTTTCAAAGCTTCTTCGGGCAATTAATTTTTTACTTTATGAAGGATTCCAACAGATTTTGGTGATTTAGTGCTGATATGTGCAATATGATCTATGAATGTCAGATGTTTATCTAATATAATTCCCAGGAACTTACAACAGTTTTTTTCCATTTTACCATCACCAATTGTAATGCGTGGAAAAGACACATTTCTCTTGTTTGAAAATGAAATATATTTTGTCTTATCGATATTGAGGCATATTTTTTTAGCTTTAATCCTCATTGAAATCTTTTTACAGCTCATCATTTACGCTCTCCGCAATCATAATTGGGGTTTCCTTTGGAAGAGAACCGCAGAGAGCGTGATGTCGTCGGCAAAAAGTCTGAATTTGAAAAATGAAGTAGATTTAACGTTGATAAAGATCAAAAAGAGGAGAGCCCCAAGGACCGACCCTTGCGGTATTCCATGGCTGTTATCAGTAGTTCCGATTGTGCATCGTCAATGCTAACACATTGCTTTTGTTTTGTTAAGTATGATTTGAACGAATCATGTGCAACTCCAATGCCATAACAGTGTAGTTTCGAAAGTAAAATGTTATCGTAAACGCAATCGAATGCTTTTCGGAAGTCAAAAAACACGGAGAAAGCAAGCTTTTCATCATCTAGACTCGAGTAAAGAAATTGTAAATGATTTAATACCGCCTGTGTTGTCGATTTTTTAGAACGAAAACAGTATTGTTAATCGCAGAGAAAAGATTTTTTATTTAAATAAAAATACATGTTTTTATATGCAATATTCTCGAATATTTAGCTAATTGGTAGTAAATGCAAAAATCCAAGCCAATGCAACTTATATGAGCGAGCTGGGTAGCTACGGGTGATATACCAATCGTAAAAGTGACAAGGAAAGCACACATCAACACCAACTTGCTGTGCAGTTGCGTTCGTCGCTGAGGTCTCCGCAGTTGTCGTACCCGTCGCACACTCTCCACTCTTCAATGCAAGCTCCGCTCGTCTCACATTGGAACTCAAATGAGGAGCACGATCCTGGTTCGAGAAAACACCATTGTGAGAAGAAGGACTAAACTTCTGGAGAAATTTCCCAAGCCGTTTTGAGGTATCGTTTGATTTGGAGAAGATAAAAGGAATTTACACACGGAAAATTATTCGCAAACTACTTTGAACACGAGTAAACTTCAAATTATCTCAAAAACATCAAAGAATTCCAGAGCTGACTAAAATCCAGTTAAACTATTCCTTACTTGCATATTTCCTCGTTTTTACCATGAATTCACTCACATTCGACCCTGCAACTATAGAACGCTTCTTTTTTCTATCCCTACCAATGTTTGGCCTCGATTTTTTCAGCAGTAAATCTAAGTTACGCAAATATTTTTAGAGCGGTAACATCATGATTTTCTCTGAAAATAAAATTCTTCTTTTAGGTACATTCTAGAGAACACTTCTGTTCGTGATAAGATTGGTTTTCTTGTGAGGTGCACAAGGTGACAGTGCCAAATATTATCTGGAACAGAAAATAAGTGGACTAAAATTTTGTTCTTCACTGTAGTCGCCATAGAACATGAAGGTGTCATCTCTACTAAGTCCAAACGCATGGTTTGGTGTACTCGAACTGATACGTTTTGCAGATTAGTGTGAAGCAACTTGCACGTCGCAAAGTGAGTAGAAGCAGGGAACTATCAGTTGCTGCTGGTGCATGGTATTCTCAGATCAGTAAAATAGGCACCATGTGTAGTGCAGTGATCGAATGGTCAACCCTCGTCTCGAATAACTTTGTAGAACAAATACAGCAGTGCATTGTGTAGAACATTTGTTTCACGATATCTGAACTCAGCGGGTATTTTTTCAGAAGTAGTGGCCTATCCCTATCCTAAGCCCTATCCCTATCCTAACCTATCCTAAGTGACAGACTTCAACCACTCAGAGATATAATGTTGATTCCACGGTAGAACAATTGTTTCAGTTCTGACGATGATTATAAGGAAAAAATTGTGCAACATGATCGAGATCAGGTACAAGAAAGTTTAAGTATGAATTTTTTTCATGCTTGTTGATAACCCCGGGAAACTTACCACTCGATGCGCCTCGTACTATGGTTCTATGAAGGTGAGGCTGAACTTCTTCAGAATGAATCGAGAATTGGACATAATCCAAGGTGTGGCGTATCCACAAGTAGTACAATCGATGCTAGGTCTATGCTGTGCTTTGTAACATTGCCCCACACACTCTCTGATCCTTGTGATTCACATCTTTTCTCAATTTCAAAAGCTACCTTATGAGAAAAACAATGTTTCAGAAAAGCAAATATTTTTTATTCAATTTCATAAACATCACAATATATTTGTCATTTACTCTGTGGAGACGATGTTAGGACATGTACGCAATTTATTTGAGAATGTTGCTAGAAATCGAATCAAAACATTGAATAATAACTACTCCCTCCCTTTGAAATTAGCAATTAAAAAAGATCGTTTAAAAATATGTGCCCCATCCAATGCGCTTTTCAGTTTAAATCTAACTCTACCAGTAAAATAACATGTTTATTTCTGAGCAAAGGATCGTAATACGAGCAAGAAAAAAAAACTTTTCAACTTCTTAAAAAAACTTTTTTCAACTTCTTTTCCACGCAGATAAAAATATTGCTGTTAGTGAGATTGTTGGCGGTGGAACTCAGCATCTGAACGACATGAATTATGTTCAAGAAAATAACTGTGTTCTTCAATATACTCAATGCCCTCAATGTACTCGACTGCTAAGTAACTTTTAAAATCATAAAAGCTAAATGAACTGGCTTTTTCTGACAGTGTTCGAATGTATTATTTATGCATTATTTTCGACTTTTGGAAATCAATTTTTTACGGTTTTCCCACGCATTTTCTAAATTTGAAAAATCATTCCAAGCATATTATTTAGACAGTGTAACGAAACCAGAGAATATAATTTATGACCTGTTTCAGCTTTTGCAGATTTTCATAAAATATTCAAGGAAATGGTCAACAAGAAAAAGCACCCACTATCATGGATTTTATTCTTTGCGTGATTTACAACATGGTTTCTGATGACGAAAATCAACTAAATAGGTTACTCATATTCAAATCCTATACATGTGAAATATCTGCAAACATAATGGGAATTTTCCTTCTACTGTGATGATTACTACTAATTACTAACGAAACTCCACTGAGCAAGCATAAAAATCTTACAAAAGATATACGCACAATGAGTCCTGATTCGTCAGGCTTCGTCCAAATAATTTAAAATTAGCCCTTCATATTATCAAAGGTTTGTTCTCGGGCCATTTCGATCAAATCGTCAATGTTTTCTTACGCGCTACGATTCATTGAGATTTTTCAGCTCGGTGAGACAAGATTTCTATGACGATGCTCATCGCAGTGTACTGTTTTGCTATTTCTCTGTACGTCTAACTCGAAACTCTCGTGATCAAAATATGCCCCACTAAACTGATTCATAAAATTTACGAGTCGTAAAATCCATGAAACCATCAGGCCTCTTACCCCATTACACCAGGGAATGTCAGAAAGACGTATGGCTGAAACACTGTTTTCCACAAAAATAAAATAGCCATTTCCAAACGTAAATATTGCCAGTCGTGCTCCCTTCCAGGCACTGGAATTTCAAGACAGCCTTGCCCGAGGGCCTCTAAGAGGAATTTTATTCACGCTGGCATGACCTAAAACAAATAGGGGAAAGTAAAATCCAGTCCTAACAGCCGTCGGTCTAAAAAAATCCTGCTCCTCGGAAAAAATCGCTTTGAGAATCATTCAGCATGGCTGCATAAATACATTGAAATTGCAAAGCGTCGAGTTGCCAAGAATTTCAAGTTGTTGAAATTCTGAAGAAGAAATGGATTAATTTATGCATAAAATGTAAGGATTGTGCTTCCGGCCAGAGGCAGAAAATAATTTTTTGTTACAAAACCGCATTCGGGTTGGTCAAGAATGGCTTCGAGAACTCTTGAGGCCTCCGTGATATGTCCAGGTTGAAACAGTGAAAGGCTCAGATAGAGAGAGAGTGCGCGGGGTATAGTAAACTGTGGCAAAAGCAATGTAGCACATTGTAAAAGTTTGAACGTTCAATAACTCTCTGTATATATTTATTTTGAGTGCACTATTTGACAATTGATTCGACTGCCTTGGACCCAGGATACACCTGCCATAACCGTGAGGTAAGAGCACAACTGATACTAACTAGTGAGGCAGTCGCGCTCGTCGCTGTTGTCGTCGCAGTCAGTGATGCCGTCACACTCCCAGGACGCTGGGATGCAGCGGCCGTCGCTTTCGCACCTGAACTTTGAGCTCGAGCACCTCGTAGGAAGTGCTGAAAAGTGGAGTATTTGGAAAATTTCAAAAACTCTAGCAATTTCTTCTTCCACATTCCAAATAGTTTTGAATTTTATCAAAATGGCTCATAAAATGTGATGCAAATTGTATCAAAAATGCTCTGAAATAATTTCGGTTTGATGCACTTCTTTGTAAACCAAAGATTGTAAGTTGTCGTTTTCATTAAAAAGTAAACCTCTGCTTAAAAAAATATTTCTATGAAAGAATACCATAATTCATCAATCAATTATTTTCTTGTCTTCGACGCAAATAAAAAATTTTAGTTGTATGATCGGGATGGATGTTTTTACGGGTCAGTAGCGCCATGGATTTACGTGTCGCCACCATCAACTGAAACTGAAAGTCACAGAAATATAGTTGTGCTCGCCGCCGAAGTTGCTAGGCTCCTTGAAGGTGTCACTTCTTGTCAATCTACATGCTTTTTTACGCGTTCGTTTCTTAACTTATATCAAGTTTAATTATACAGAAAGACAGTTTACAGTAAAAATGTAGCTCATGTGATGACTTCGTTAAAAAAAATCCCACCAAGCATCGGACGGGACATGAGCGTATTAGTTTCCGACGAGCCTAAGAAGCAACAACTTAAAATACCGAACTTTACGCAGAGCAATTTCAAAAGTTACGAAGATCCATGGATGAACAGAGTTTAATCAATCGTGAACGAGCTATCGTTCAAGGCAAGCCATTCTTAAGAACAGAAAAAGTGACGTAATGCCAGTTTAACCTTCATTTTAGGAAGTTCTTCTGTATCTCTGTTCAGATTCATCTTTATTCAATTTGAATTTTTTATGCTGCATAAATCATTGATTCATAGACAAAATATATTTCAAAAGTAAGGTCAAAAATGAGTTGGATGTCAGAAGAGTTGTTTCATGTGTGGCAGTAGCGCTCGTTGCAGTGGCCATGGCGTAGACGTGGTGGCCAAAAATTATGACCTATTTTGCTCTAAAAGTTTCAACGACACAATGCTCTAAAAGTTTCATCAAAATAGTGTTTCAATGATTTCAACTCAAATTGGATTGAACCTATTATGAAACTATCCGGAGAATGTAACTGTAACCCTTTCACTAGATCTCGATTCATCAACTCTACTTTAAAAAATATTACAGCTTCTATGGACAGACTCTAACGCCTTCAACGCGATTCAACTGGAATTGCGGTGCAAAGACACTACAGGTCAGGTATAGGTGCACCTTGAGATGAACTACAACCCATCCACGTGGAATCCATTGACCCAAATATCGGTGACAAAGCAGGAACCAACCAGAACTTCTGCGTGATTCTGCACCTACCTGTGAAGGATGTGACGCTGGGCATCGATGCTGCAGAGCTGCAGCAGAACGCTGCAGCCGTAGCGAGCAGCAGCTGCAGGCTCCAACGCTGCCGGAACATTTCCTGCAAGTGCACGAGCGTTCATTTCCATAAGCGTTCGACGAAATTTTGGGTGAAAGCTTACGGGCATCGAGCAATCACTGAGTAACGCACTACTCAGACAATTCAAATTCTTCCGGCGAGTCAAGTTATCATTTGCATGATTTTTGCAGCCAACGAGCTTTCCAATAATTCTCGCACACTAATTCGTTTCACTGAGCTTATTGTTATTACTCTTATAACTATTAATGATATGTAATAAAAAAAAGTACCGCTAGAAATATGGAAATACGACAGGCGAGCCCATCATTTCACAATAAAATTTCAAAAGAACCAAAATCTGAGAACCAGTGGCGCAGCCAGCCGAAAATTTCGGGGATCCAGGATCCCCGACTTAAAATGGCGATTGAAACTGACCCCCAGCTCAACCTTTTGTTTTGGTTGGGTCATGGCCCCCGTGCCTCCTCCCCCACCAGGCTGGGCTGCGCTACTTCCGAGAACTACAAAGAATCTATCATCAGTGAAAACCTTGAAACGTCTATAGTGTCTCAGAAACTACGGCTATTATGACGCTGTCGGAACGACGTAGAGATGCCGCCAGATGAAGCCACGAAGCTCAACCTACAATTGTGTCTTATATTTTCTTCATCTTAAAAAGGGAAAAAAGGGGATTTTGATATATCTTTCTTTATAGAATTCTCTTGCGATTTGTTTGAAATAGAAAACAACTCCCGTTAGTATTTTTCATTTTTTATTTTCATAATTAATCGTTGGTGGTTCAACTCTCGTCCGAACACAAGCGGTAGGCGCTTTCCTCAAAAGGCGACGCCAGTCAAAGGGCACGCTTACTCACGCCTTCGACCCTTAGAGCCGTGAGCATTTACTCCTGACGTAACTCGGGCTTAAACGCTGTCAATCCTTCTCATCCATTACTCTATCGAATAAGCCCTTATATCAATTGGAGGGCAAATATGCAGAGTGGCCTAACCCACAAAACGCAGAATTTTAGAACACTCAAGTTAGAGGGGTAGTGTTCATCGCAGGGTTGCCAAACTGGCTTTTCCTAGCCAAGTTACTAATTAGGAACTAATTGCGAACTAGGCCACTCTGCCTGAAAGATATCCACGCCGCCATGACGTGAACTTATCACTTAATCGGCTCTACCAGTTTTGACCTCTGATTTGTGGGTTAGGCCACTCTGCATATTTGCCCTCCAATTGTGAAGTATAGTGCCATACTCTGTGATAACACACAACGATCACGACTGACGACCGTCATCACAAACGCTGGCGAGATAAAATCGATATTTGCATGCCGGCCAGCTCTCACCTGCCTGAAGTTGATTGCTCCCCTCTTTTGTATCTACATCTATGTCGTCCTGTATTCCAACCCCTCTAGGTACATAGGATGTGCTGTTTAATGTTGTATTCGACTTAACTTTCATATAGCAGAATGCAGGATAAATGACTTTCATTACCGTATGTTGCCAGAAAAGTTTACAGAAAAGAGATGGAAAGAGACAGAAAAGCTGACTACTTGAATCAATGATATAGCGATACGTGAGGGACAAAATTACATTATTAGGTCACACTTCAAAATCGCTTACCATGTAAACCAATGCCTCGTCTTTACTAGTATCAACGCCCACATGACTTGTTCATTGAGTTAAATGTTTTGACTTTCATTGACGTAAAATACATGATACTTGGTCCTGTCGAGTAGTGACAGCTACTGTTTCGGCCAAGAGGTCGTGCCGTAATGACTCAATGGTCAAAAAGATTGACAGGAAAAGATGGTAGTAAGCGCGGCCACACTTCGATGATTGCTACGAAAGCAAAGATGGTCATATTTTATCGAAACATGTACTGACACCCAGCAGCAATCACGACCTTAAATGAACATTTATTAGCTCATTATATCTACATCTTGAACAAGATTTGTCTTTCAATATGGGATTAATGGCACAGGAAGTTTAACTTCGTTACTGAAGAGAAAAAAAAAACAGTATGAAAATGTTGAGGAGGGTAATACAAAGATGTCAATGATGTGTAAAATGATGACCGGGGTTTAGTTTTCATTTAAATGAATTGGAGTTGGAATCATCATTGAAATGCAGAAGACACCGACACGAATTAATTAATTATCTGGTTCTGTATCTTCGGGAGCGGGTGTGAACATTGTGAAGACATAGAAGTGACAAGAGATCTCCGTGACATCAGAAGGCGACCATGCCGACTGCACGTACTGCGTGACTGCGAACCATTGCGGTCTTCTAACTAAGATGGTAATAGAAGTGAGCTTTGATTTTTATTCAAAATCGGAGAAATAAATAAATAATTAGACATCTATTTGTTACTGTTTATGTATTGCAAAGTTTGGAATTTTTGATTATATGAACACTGGTCATTATTTAGGAGATTGAATTTCCGTTTTACTACATAAGTGATAAATAAAAGAAATTCAAATATACTTATTATAGATGACGGGCAACGCAAAATGGCAAATGTTCTGCAAAACGTACTGAATAAATTATGAAGGGTGGAAAGGTTTAGTGGACTACTTGCATGGGGAATCCATTGTCAGTTGTCCACTACAGCTTTCCACCCTTCTTATGTTGCAATGGCCCAAACTTGCACCTAAAATAAGAAATGAATCCTAAGAAGGTTGAGTGACAGAAGACTATTTCAGTTTGGAATTGTGTTGAGTCAGGAATTTGTAATATGAGTCCAGTAATTTCCGTTATTATAATAGCAAGCAAAAGAAGTGCTGAAAAGATGATTTTGTCGAGAACGTCTTGAGTGTATTATTTTTCACAGTAAATCGAAAACAACAAAGAAAAATTCCGCTACTTTGATTGCTGCTTCCTGTTTCAGCTGTTCATTTTCGACAACAGAATTCACACTTCTTAATAATTCTGCGGAAGAATCATTAGCAAACATAGTCAACAAAGTTATTTTTGACTCTATATGGTAATTATAAAAACAAGGTTTTTTAAATTTCAATCATATTCAAAATTCCATGCAGTGAAAAAGATTTCGTTTCCGTGTATAAGCTGGAGTAGGATTTTACTCTCATACTCCGCCCCTCATACTCCGCTGTGCGTATGCCATGAACCCTAGCTGGCAGAGCTGTGTGTGCGTGTGTGTAATGATGATTGAGATAAATTTTAGGAAATATTGTATAAGTGAGGTAATTATTGACTCAAATACGGGAAAAAAGTTCATCTGTGGCGCACGCATTCGTAATTTATAGATTACAACAATTTGCACCACAAACGAACTATTTGTAGGATAAATTACTGCAATCTATTGCCGCAAATAGCAGCAGATTGCACACAATGATTAATTCAATGTTCTATCTGCAGAGCTGCATTCAGCATCAACGTGCAGGGCTGCTGTCCAATTGTTGGAATCATGTCCACCAAGTTATCGCTCAAAAGCACTTGTGATGACACTCTAGCATTTGCCACTATCATTTGGTCAGGATAATTTAGATGACCTCTTTAAAACTTCCTTTTCTCTGATTCAACATGCCACATGGATCAATTATGGATATAGTATGGAAAATTCCCACATATAGTAAACGTGTTTTCATCGAAAACTAGTTTATTTTCGAAGGCAATGGTACTTGATGCTGCGCGCCAAAAATACAAGCGAAAGCGTGATGGCTGAGTTTTAAGTCAATTATGAATAATGTTTCACCATGTTTTCGTAGCACTTTCTCTAAATCTCATTATATAAATGAACAACAAAATCATATTTCAAAGCACACAAATGTTCTGATTGAAGTTCATTAGTCCGTCACACTTTGGAACATGATAAGATGAGTTCCGTGGCACAGATACAAGATTCAACTTTGTATTCGTGCAAGGATAAACTTAAGAGAAGGTTCCTTCGTCTACTGAAAATAAGTAATACCATTGTTTCTTCGCCGTTCCGTACATCGCCATTTTTGACTGCCGAATACACTGGTTTATGAATATTTCTTTCATCTTTAACAGTAGAATGCACTTACTTAGACCAGGTGAGTAGCCTAGATACACAACTAAAACGCTTCGAGCAAAACAATTAAATGATGGTAAAACTACACGATGAAGTACAGAAACAATTGGACATCAATGTACTCAATATCTCTTACTTCGAGTGTAAACTATTACTGTACAGGGTGGCCCATACGTAAGTAACTGTTTTTAAATTGTTATAGCTCTAAAACCAAAAATTGTAAAGAGATTTAGTTAATTTAGAATGAAAGAAAAATTTCTAAGTTTAATATAAATTTATAAATGAAACAATAAAATACGTTTAAACATGGAATACAATATCTTTCAAATGACCTCCATTATTAGTCAAACAATGGTGTGCTCTTCCAACTGTGCCTTTCATTACTCTGCTTAACGTCTCTGGTGAAGTGTTGATCTCTTCAATGATGTTTTGTTTTAATTGGTGTTGAGTATCAGGCATTTAAATGTAAACATTTTCCTTTTAAGCATCCCCAAACAAAGAAATCAGGAGCCCTTAGATCTGGAGGTCGAGGCGGCCACGGTATATCACCAAAACGAGATATTATTCTGTTTGAAAAAATTGCTTTAAACATTTGCATTGTTTCTATGTTGTGATTGTCGGTAGACTTGATACGGTGATAGAAAACATCGAAATCTCTTCATTCATTCCGTATTAACTGAATCTCTTTACTATTTGTGGCTTTATAGCTATAATAGTTTTAAAAAATTACCTTACTTATGGGCCACCCTGAATAAACGAACGTAACCTGAGTTGCTTTCACTATTTTTCTTCATTATTATGTAAATGAACAAAGAAAGAACAGTTCAACTTCCGATTTGATCTCTGGTCAAAAATCACTTGGTAGATGAAAACATGACGGTAAGGTCATACTAGAATAATACAGGATCGGTTTGGATGGTAAAGGTTAAAGTTAAGTTTGGTTAGGTTGAGTTAGGGTGAATTAGGATTAATAAGATTAGAGGATTTATTTTTCAAACGCCCATGAATTCTTTTGGTGGTCATAAAACGTCATTTTTGACGTCACTGGGGCACTGTACGCACTCAAGAGATATTTCAAATCTGCTGTGGGGGTGAAGCGGGCATCCAAGGCTATCTTGGAACATCTGGTATAGCATCTTTATACATAAGTTCCATCGACGGGGAAAGCTTAAATCACTTCATTGCGTTTATTATGGAGGAAGTTTTCTTGTTAAAAAATACGTAGTCTTTTGAATTTTTTATGAAAATTAATTTTTTCTAGACCCCTCATAGTGTTCCCCATTTTTTGCTTTATATTTTAAACATTCATAGACCATCGGCGAAGTTTAAAGATAAACCAATTAAGTGAAACTTTAATACAAAATAATATCAACTCACACTAAGTGTGTCAGAGATGGCCCACTAATGTGTGTCGTACTGCTGACATCGCATGAAAGCGTGTCATCATCCACTCATTGATGGTATACACTATTAACACACGTTCGTGAGTCGGTCTTAGGACAAGTTTAAACTCATAAAATTATCCAAAACAGTTCAATTTCTAAGTAGCTTTCTGGAGGGAAACTAGTTGTGCAAATAGAAAATTTATTTTTGAAAGCAATAGCGTTAGGGGAGTAGGAACAGTTTTTCTACTGGTCTTCCTGAAAGTGTTATATGAGCTTTACATCAAAATAAAAATATCTAATCGCTTCCAGGTACACTGTACGGACTCCCAACAAACGCATGCTACTCACAATCACGACGAATATCTCGGTAGATCTCCGATGACGTCCACAACAGCCTTCTTAGACTTTGGTGTGTCGGTGTAGACCAGGTCTGATTCGACGGGTCTTCCTTAAATTCTGGAATAAACGCAGGCCCTTTAAAAAGAACTGCAATTCACACCACAGGAAGCTGACTTACCAAATGCGGTTGACTAGTGTGAGCCGAGGCTTATATTGCTCCGCGCAGTTGTACCGGGGAGTTGCAATTTACAGTAATTGAAGAGAGTGTGTTTTGCCCATATTCAAGGTCCCAATTAATAAAGCTTCACGTGCTAGTCCAGAGGGTGCACTTCACGCCAACATTGCGCAGATTTGTAGCTTTCATAATAAGTCGTTTCTAAAAAAGACTAAGTTGAAACCCGTTAAAAAATCTTTTACAACAATAAAAATTGCTTGTGATACTGAAAGTTGAAAATTACTGATTTTCCGTTTATTACAGCTATTTTTACGCAATTATTGTGTATTCTATCAGTGTGTATTTAAATTTTTTCCGAAGAACAACTGTTTTCCTTACAAATGTCGCTTGTGTTGTTTTCTGTCGTTTTTAGCTCATAAATTTCAAATTTTCTTCGACTTGAGAGAAGCTAAAGAAATGTAATGTTAGCTCAGATTTTAATGATATTTTTTGCTTTTTTACGTCAAAGGTTAAGAGGTCTCGTTTTCATATTGAAAGGAATGGCAACGAATTTTTGCTTTTCTAACTTACATTGGTAGAACTCAACCTTCTAATCGAAAAGGAAACTACCCCAGATAATCCTTTACCTTTTGGATAACGAATCGCAGTACAAAAGTGCTGTAACAAGTAGCACCAGCAGATAGCTTGTAACGTCAGTGGAAGCTCAGTTTCTTTGTAGCTTCTGACAATCCCTGTTGTCGGAGAAAAATTAACTAGGCCTTTTATTACACTGAATAACAAATTTCAAAAAAATTTTTTTTACTGGAGATGTGTGAATTGATATAGACTAATTCGGGTACGCTTATTTCAAAAATCATAACCGTTTTG